>BOPN01002249.1:95000-110000 GCA_017312705.2 Penaeus japonicus
TTGATAGGTGTAGTTTCTTTATGGATTTATTCATCCTAGGGTTTCTTTTTTTTTCTCTCTCTCTCTTTCTCTTTTTTATGATTATGTATATGTATGTGTATATATATATATATATATATATATATATATATATATATATATATATATATGTGTGTGTGTGTGTGTGTGTGTGTGTGTGTGTGTGTGTGTGTGTGTGTGTGTGTGTGTGTGTGTGTGTGAGTGTGTGTGTGTGCGTGTGTTTGTATATCTGTCTACCTCTCTTTCTTCTTTCTCCCTCTCTTTCTCCCGTTCTCTCTCTCTAACTCTCTCTTTCTCCTTCTAGTTGTCTCTCTCTCTCTTTCTTCTCTCATTCGCTTTTATTTATTTAGATAATTCATGACACAAGCGACCTCTTCTCATGACTTCAATTTGCTTCATGACCAAAGTTGGAAGACGTGATCGTGAAGTAAACATTTCTTTTCTGAACTTTTGTTTGTCAGATGATATCACAAAAGAAGAAGAAGGCGAAGAGGAAGAAGGAGAAGAAAAAGGAAAGAATTGAGACGAAGAAGGAACTCTTGTTTGCACTTTCCAAGATGATCCTCCTTGGCTCCCTCCCATTGCAAGTTATTCTCCAGAAGTTGCAACATTTTAGACTTCCCTTTTTCCTCTCTCACAGGATGTATTGCATAGCACCTTCATGAATCACATCCGAGTTGATGGACATTGCACGAAATGTTGCATGAGGTAATGGTTATGCAGGATACCTCATTTGCCTTTAAGATGGGCAGAGGATACCGCCCCATAAATCCTACAAGGATTTTGTAGGATGGATTCAGAGGTCAGCCACAGGGTCGGGTCGTCAGCTGACAGTTTAGGATTTTTTTTTTTTTTTTCTAATCATCTGTCTGTGAATCGTAAACTTCACGATAAACATGTGCCTTTTATGTGTATTTTATTTTACAGTCTATCTCGTCATCCTTCTTTCTTTGAGGGAGAGGGGGGGGGGTAAGAGGGGGTGGGGGGTGTCAAGAGGAGGGTGGTAGGGATTTATCAAAGTTGTTCGTATCTATCTTTTTTAAATCTTTTTATCTATTTATCTCTCTGGATCGCTAATCATGATATATATGTGGAATTAATCGTTAAGGGAAATAAGTCAAATTCATCGAAATCCGAGGAAAGATAACAGGTGATGAAGGGAATAAAGATAAAATAAAGGGTAAATGAGAAAAAGGTGAGGTAAAAAAAAGGGGGTAAATGTAAACTATTTATTTTCCAATTATATGAATGATATATGAAATGATATCTATAACTAGGATAACTGATAAATGATTACTAATTTATATAAAGTGAAAAAAAATGAATGATAAAAATAACGACGAAAAATACATTTCGACCTTTTGGGAATGAATGAATGAATGAGAAGGAGAAGATAATAAGAGAGAAAGACAAAGAACACAAGAAAGGAAAAAGAAAGAAAGGAAGGAAGTAAAGACATTGTCTTGTAGATTACGAAGAAGGAATAAGCAAGACAAAATAAGTGATATAAGAAAAAAAGCGATGGATATCAGTTTACTTAGAAACTAGTATACTCATTAGTTAAAGGAGGTCTAGTGCGGTCATCTGATATTTTTGAACTATGAACAGTTATATCCTTAATGAGTGTCACATATTCAACCGCATGCACGCACACACAAACACACTCACACATACAGACACACAGACACACACTCACACACTCATACACATGTATACGTACATACTTACATATATACTTATATACATGCATATGTGTATGTATATATATATATATATATATATATATATATATATATATATATATATATATATGTATATATATATATATGTGTGTGTGTGTGTGTGTGTGTGTGTGTGTGTGTGTGTGTGTGTGTGTTTGTGTGTGTGTGTGTGTGTGTGTGTGTGATACAGTCAATAGGTAAATTAAATTTCTTTATCTGCTCATATAACCGTCAATATCTCTTTTTATTTTCGTAACTATAACCAGTCTATTTTCAAAGCTCGAGATATACCATAGGTGTCGTTTAATATTACTGTCAAAATGATGATGATTATGATAATGATAATGATGATGATGATAATGATAATGATAATGATAATGATATCAATGATAATAATAACAATAATGATAATAATAATAAAGATAATAGTAATAATAATGATAATAATAATGATGATAATAATAATAATAATGATGATAATAATAGTCATCACCACTATGATCATATTGATGATAATGACAATACTGACAACGAAAACAATGATAAAGACACTGATGATAAGGATGATGAGCAAATTTTCACCCGAAAAGACTTCTACAAGGAATGAAAAACAGCTACAGTGAAAGTCCCGTTCAGGATACGAAAAAACACACACACGAAGAGAAGCCCCTTGTATTTATCGCTCCTTGGCAACCTCGAAGAACAGGAGGAGGACAAAGCCAAGTCTTTAAAGAGAAAGCCGTTCTTACCAAGCCCCTTTCGAGACAATAAGGTAAGAGAAAAAAAAGAAAAAAGAAAAAACACACACACAAACACAAACAAGAACCCGAAAAGAATATAGCTCTTCAACGAGAGATGAGAATCATAGAGTCAAATCACCTTGGCTCACCCACCTCGCGAGTGCGTGTGAGAAAACAAAAGCCTGACACTCGTTCCTTGTCTCCTGACGGCGGAGAGGGCGTAGCGAGGAAAAGGAAAAGAAAGAAAGAAAAGAAAAGAAAAAAGAAAAAAAAAGTACTCCTGGACACATGATGGCGCGGTGGCCTCCCTCCATTACTATTGTTTTCCGTTGGTTTTATTCTCGTCTTTTATTATCCCGAGGGAGTCAATCACTGGCGTGGTTGAATGGTTGGTAACTAGCGTACTCTCCTTCTGTGGTTGGTGTTATTGTTCATGCAATCGGGGCCCTCGTCATGAACTAAGAACCTCAGGGGGTTTCGGTAGGAGTAGTTAGACGGTTTCTTTTGTGGGGGGTAGGGGGGGAGGGGGGATTCAGTGCATGACGCCTTTTCATTGGTGGGGTGTTGGTGTCCTGGCTCGGAGGGAGGTCTTTGGGTGGGTGGTTGGGTAGATGGGTGGGTGGTTGGTAGGTAGGTAGGTAGGTGGATGGTTGAACAGACAAACAGAGACAGATAACTGACGAACGGATGAATAGGTAGGCTGGCAGGCAGGTTGGTAGAAAGGTGGGCAGGCGCCGCGAACAATCCCACACCTCCGGGATACATCGATCCAACACCGCACAACCAGAAGAAAAAGAAGAGCCAACACCCCCCCCCCCCCTTTGACAATCCATTTAGGTTTTACGATCGCCGCGGTGAAACGCAAAACCCCCGTTGTTATGATTGGGTCGAATTTTCCCTCGGAGGATCTCTCTCTTTCTCTCTCTCTTTCTCTCTCTCTCTTTCTATCTCTCTCTCTATATATTTCCCTCTATATAAATTTCCCTCTCTCTCTCCCTGTCTTTCTCTCTCTCTCACTCACTTTCTCTCTCTCTCTCTCTCACTCACTTTCTCTCTCTCTCTCTCTCTCTCTCTTTCTCTCTCATGGGGTCTCTCTCTTCCTTTCTATTCTCCCTATCTCTGTGTCTTTTTCTCTCTCTATTTCGCTCTGTCACTCTCTCTCCCGGGGTTTCTCTCCCTCTCTCTCTCTCTCTCCCTCCTTCTCCCTCTCCCTCTCCCTCTCTCCCTCCCTCCCCCCCTCTCTCTCTCCCTCTCTCTCTCCCTCCCTCTCCCTCTTTCTCTCTCTCCCTCTCCCTCCCTCCCCCTCTTTCTCCCTTCCCTCTCCCCCCCATCTCTCTCCCTCTCCCTCCCTCCCTCCCTCTCTCCCTCCCCGGGGTCTATTTCTCAGGAAATTACTTGCTCGGCTGAACTTCATCTCGGGTCCGACGACCTCCCTCGCCTATGAGACCCAACCACACATAAATGTTATCGTAAATTCCAAAACTTCAGCCACGCGGCCATTTTATAGCTCTGGCGTAGGCATACCTCACCCGCCTTCGCTCCCGATTAATATTAATCCTCCCCCTTTTTTTCCCTCCTCCCCTTTTTTCCCCTTCTTTCTCTCTTTTACTTTCTTTTGAGACGATGATGACTCGGAGGTGGGGTCGTCTTGGTTAGCACGTTTGTTGCCCTTTGGTGAATCACCTTTATTTTTATTTATCTATTATTATTTTTTTTTTTTTATTTTTTTTTTATTTTTTTTTTTTTTTGGAGGGGGGGTATTCAGATTTTGACATCTGTTTATGCCTTTGTTGCGTATTCCAAAGAGAAGACGAAAGCACAGACCGCAGAGAGAGAGAGAGAGAGAGAGAAAAAGATATAATGAAGCAGGAAGTGCTTGCATCAGCCAGGAAAAAAAATGAACAAAAATCCATTCAATCTTATCAAAAATCAACATATCACATGAATACCACTAGCAAAAAAAGGCAATGAAAAGCAAGAAGAACAACAAAACCACCAGACAATAATAGAAAAGAAAAGAAAAGAAAGAAAAAAGAAAAAAAGAAAGAAGAGTCAGTCGCTGATTATCTGATGTGATCTGTGAATGAACCCAAAACGCTTTATGCGAAAGAGAATACAGGACCTGACTTCAAATTGCTTTATATTACCTTGCGTAATGGTTTATATGACGTCTTATATACTGATGTGTTGGATAGACACGATGTATGTTGTAAACGAAGTACTAATGTACACAAAGCACAGTTCGGGTGAAGCGTTTTCCTTCGGGTGTTCTGTGCGTTCCTAACCTAGCGCAAGCGTGTAGTCATTCTTCGAGCTGGACTATAAATTTCGGTGATCTTGATTAGCAGTAATGTTATTTTGATGTATTGTAATGATATGCAGGAGGGAGTCATTAAAAGAGGATGTGCTTATTTACTATCTTTTACGCTTTAGATGAAGTTGCAATAAGATATAGCAGTGTGGATTAATATATCACTCTCCTTTGAGCTTTAATGGGACATGCCGATTAGAATTGCGGGTTTTGCAATGCCATCGTAGGATTTGCAATAGTGTCAGGTTAGCGGGTTTTCGAGGTTTGGTAAGCACCGCATAAATCAATATATTTTGGGGGTCTTTTACATCCCGTAAATTCATTTTTATCTTTCGTATCGTAACACTGTCGTTTTTTACAATTCGTTTCTGTATCTGGATTCTAACTCTACAAAAAAAAAAAAAAATGACGCCACATTAAAAACTAACCGGAATTTCTGAACGGAACCAGGAATAAAAAAAAAAAAAAAAAAAAAAAAAGTAAAATGAACGGGAAAACAGTTCTTCAAACAAGGCAAAAGCCAGAACAGCAGAAGAACAGATATGATTTTGATTCAATAACTGTACCAAAGGTGGGACATGTGGACGGACTTCTGTGCATGACCAAGTGATATTCACCTTCCGCAGACATCATGCAAAATGTGTATATATATGTGTATTCAGACACACACGCACGCATATATGAGTACATATATCTATATGTGTTTATATACGTGCGTATATATGTGTGCATATTCTACAGCGAAGGCGCGCACACACACACACACACACACGAACACACACACACATACACACACACACGAACACACACATACACACACACACGCAGAATAAATGGTCTATCTCTCCGTGTGGGACCGCCAGTGAGCTGTCATCGTAAGTAACGTCAGCATCTTCCTTCGCATTGTTTCTTGTGCCTTTTCGCTTTGTGCCTTCGAAGGAAGTGGCGGGGGCGGGGAAAGGAGGGTGTGGGGGGGGTGAGGAGGGGTTGGGGGTGTGAGGGAGGGGTTGGGGGTGTGAGGGAGGGGTCGGGGGTGTGAGGGAGGGGTTGGGGGTGTGAGGGAGGGGTTGGGGATGGGGAAGAGGGAAGAATGAGAGAACGCAGGGATAAAAGGATGGGAGAGAGTTATGGTGACAAATGAAATGAGGAAGGGAGAAAGAGTTTGGGGGGCGAGGAAGGAAAGTAAGGAAAGGGAGAAAGAGAGAGAGAGAGAGGAGAGAGGAAAAAAAGAGAAAGGAAAAGCGAAAGAGAGAGAGAGAGAGAAAGGAAGAGAGAGAGAGAGAACGCCAGCTTAATAAATCCCACATGATGTACAATCTGGGCAATAAAGCGGCGACCGGAGCGGTTCCCGCAACACACACCCAGTGCGAGAAGCGCGCCTAAACTGAGCTCCATTGTCATCTAATTCGAAATGGCTATAGATTTATCTCGACATAAATGTCTCTCTTACGCGCTGGCCATTCACGCAGAGCCTTTTGTTGATCTCATTAACTTGCTCTTAATGGCCCAATGTACAAATATTTATACTCATCATCTCTTTCATATATGCGTGATCCCTATAAAGTGTTCGAGGTTAGCACAAGATGGCGAATCACATTTGCATCTGAATTAATGACGAGAACGATCGCGTTTTCTTCTTCTCCTTCTTCTTCTTTCTTATTTTATTTCTTTTCTCGCGTGTATCGGTCGGATTAAGGTCGAAACTACCTTTCTTATCTTTCTTTATTGTTGCTTTCATATTTATTTGATTTTCTATTCTTGTTTTTTGCTTACTGGTGTTATTTTCTCTTCTTTTTTTCTATTCAATATACTATTCTCTTTTCCTCTTTATTCATTTTTATTTGAATTGGTGCAATTGCAAACAGAGGGATCTTGAAGCCCCTTAAAAAAAGGGGGGGGCTAGGGGGGCTGGGGGAGGTGAAAGGGAAGGGGATGAGAGGGATGTAGTTGTAGGGGGGGGGCAAGGGGGGATGTAGGGGGGTGGGGGGAGTGGTCAGAGAAGGGGGCATTGAGAAAGAGCTTCAATCAGGGATGGGGGTGTCAGAGGGGGGTGGGGGCTAGGAGAAGGAGCGAGGGAACGAAGGAAAGAGGAAAGGCAGAGAAAGAGAGAAAAGAGGGAGGGAAGGAGGGAGAGAAGAAGAAGAAGAAGAAGAAGAAGACAGCTGGGGACCCAAGGAAGCAAAAGATCTCTCCCCCATCCCCCCCCCCCCTTCCCCCCTCCCCCCTCCCCTCTCCCCCCAACCCCTTATCTTCTAGACTGACTTTCTGCGACTTATCAGCAAAGGTCGAAGCTCCAGGAGGTTAGTAATAAAAGCAAGAGTTAAGCCGAGAGTGCACACAAGAAGCTGAGATTGAAATCAGTCTTATATATATATATATATATGTTCAGGGATCGTGAGTATACTTCAAGAATCCGATAGGACAGATGATGCGTGAAACAGGAACGCTGGGTACGGACGGGTATTGGGCATTTTTACACCGGGGGATTTCGAGGTGAAGGAAAAAAAGATAAAAAAAAAAACTAGATAAAAGGTACTTCAAAAAAAGGAAAGAAAAAAGGGAAGAAAAGATAATGTATGGGTGTGAGAAAATGTGGACACGTAGGTTTCAGAAAGTCCGAGGTTTTGAGATATATTTTTACCTTATTTTATCGCCTCCCCCAAAAAGAAGGAAAATAAAAGTACATCAGCCCTTTGAAATCGAAAGAAGAGTCAAAATTGTTATATATATGTGTATATGTATATATATATATATATATATATATATATATATATATATATATATATATATATATATATATATATATAATGTGTGTGTGTGTTAGTGTGTTTGTGTGTGTGTGTGTGTGTGTGTGTGTTTGTGTGTGTGTGTGTATATATATATATATACGCATGTATGTAAGTATGTCTGTATGTATGTATGTACGAAGTATCTATAAGAGGAAGAGGAACGCGACACTAAGATATTTTGGATACGTGGCGAAATGCCTTTCCAAAAGAAGATAGGAGACAGACTTTCAAGTATGAGACAGATAGAGAGAAAGTAAAGAAGAGATAGAGAGAGAGAAAGAGAGACAGAGACAAAGAGAGAGAGAGAGAGATAGAGAGAGAGAGAGACAGAGAGAGAGAGAGAGACAGAGAGAAAGAGAGAGAGAGAGACAGAGAGATACAGAGAGAGAGAGAAGAGAGAGAGAGAGAGACAGAGATCGAAAGAGAGACACCAATCCCCCACCCGAGAGAGAGAGAGAGATAGGTGTAGCGCAAGACTCCCGGATGACGTCGGGTTTAAGAACTCCCTGACCCCCCCTTACTCCCCTCCCCCCTCCCTCCCTCCCCTCCCTCCCCAATCTTGATAAGAGAGACGCTCCTCGCCCAATCATACTTACATTCAGACTTGCCAAGATGATGGCCAGGCTTAGCTTAGACGCGAAAGCTCGATTTGCGTGGGAGAAGGAGAGAGAGAGAGAGAGAGAGAGAGAGAGGGAGAGAGAGAGAGAGAGAGAGAGAGAGAGAGAGAGAGAGAGAGAGAGGAGGGGGGGGGAGAGAGAGGGAAAGATAGAGAGGAAGAGAGAGAGAGGTGAGGTAGAGAGAGAGAGAAGGGGGGAGGGGGAGGAGGAGGGAGAGGGAGGAAAAAAAATAGAGAGAGAAAAAGAAAGAAAGAGAGAAGGGGAGAGGTAATAGAATAGCGGATAGAAAAGGAAGAAAAAAGGAAGAAATTTCAGAAAAAAAGAAAACAAGACCAAAATGAAAAAGTAAAGAACGAAGAAGAAGAAAAAAAAAGAAAAAGAAGAAGACCAGCAAAATATTCCGAAAATAATTCACACAAAATCGTAATGTGTAAAAGAACAAATACGAGACCTGTTCAAGATGTTCACCGATAGAAGCATGGATGTTTGTTATTGTGTGTATTTTTCCTCGTCCTAATTCATTCATGAATCCTGAAAGAATCCCAGTATAATGTTGTTGCTTTTGTTATTATTATTGTTATCATTACTATTATCATTATGATTATTAATTTTGTGATAATGATGATGGTGATAACAATTATGATGATTGTGATAAGGAATGATAATGGTAGTCATGATTGTAGCATTGATAATGGTTATAATGATATAATGATTATAATGATAAGGATGATAATGGTTATGATGGTAATGATTATAATCATTATCATGATAATGATAACAATAATCAATATTATCATTATCATCATTATTGTTATTTGTATTAGCATTGGCATTATCATCACTATAATCATTATCATTATCATTATCATTATCGTTTTTTATCATTGTCGTTATCATAAACATTATTGTTGTTGTTAATACTACTATCATTACTACTACTATTATCATTTTCATTATTATCTTTATCATGATCATTACTATTATCATTATCATCATCATCATCAATATCATCATCAAAGTCACCATCATCATCACCATAGCAACCATCATTGTAAAATATAAACCAATAATTGGAAAAGATATAAATATTTCCGTAAAATCAAATGATACGAATCTCTTGCACTTGCAATTGCTACAAGGTTTTCAATGGAGTGGCGGCGTTTTCCTAAAGAAATGCCGTTATCGTTTCTGAAAGAGATTTTTGATGTCGGTAAATTGGAAGAGGAGATAGGATGGGAAATGGTAAGGCGAAGAAGAGGAGGAGGAGGAGGAGGGGGTGGAGGTGAAGGAGAGGATGATGGAGGAGGAGGAGGAGGAGGAAGAGGGGGTGGAGGAGGAGGAGGAGGAGGAGGAAGAGGGGGTGGAGGAAGAGGAAGAGGAGGAGAAGATGAAGAAGGAGGAGGAGGAGGGGAAAGGGGGGGAGGAGGAGAAGATGAAAGAGGACGAGAGGAGGAGGATGAGGAATGGGAAAAAATTAAAGAAAGTGATGGGCAGATAGACAGATAAATTGATATGTAGAAGGTTGGATAGATAGACAGAGACAGAGGGAGAAAGAGATAGACAGACAGACAGAAAGAGAGAGAGAGAGAGAGAGAGAGAGAGAGACAGACAGAAAGGGAGAGAGAGAGTGACGGAGAGTAAAAATAAAAAGAAAGAAAAAAGAAAACAAGTAAAAAAACAACAGACAAATGAATATAAAAAAACGTAATAAAGAACTAAAGGAAAAGCAAAAATCGATAAAAAGAAGGGAATAGAAGAGGGAGAGAGATTAAGTGAGGGAGGGTATAGAGGAGAGGAGAAGCGGGGGGGGAGGGTAGGGGAGGTGAGAGGGGGGATAGAAGGAGGAGTGTGAGTTCGGGAGGGGAGGAGGGGAGGGGGAGGTAGGGGGCAGGGAGGTAGGGGGGAAGGGTTTGGGTACACGTGTATTGCGGAGTCTTTAGGCGTGACACAATGGCGGGGGGTCGTGTTCTTGCCCTCGTCCTCCCCCCCTCCTCTACCCCCTTCCTCCTCCTCCTCTACCCCCCCACCCCCTCCCTCATCCTCTTCTTTCTTCCCCCCCACCCCCACCCCCACCCCCTACCCCTACGACATCCCAACCCCCCGCGGTTGAAGTACTTTATGGTGTGATATTTTGACTGCGACATCTCTACCTTAGTTCCTTGCTTCCTTGCTCTCTTAGTTTGCTTCCCTGTTTTTGGGTGTGTTTGTTTGTTTGTTGTGTGTTTGTTTGTTGGTGTGTTTGTTTGTGTGTGTTTCTTTTGTGTATCATCTTCTGCTGCTTCTTATTTCTTTGATGACGTTTTTATATTGGGTTGGTTGTGTGGTATAGCTATGGATAAAGGAAGAAAGAATTAAGGAAACATAAAGAAACGATTGTTTGTGTTTCGTTAATTCTCTTTCTTTTTTTCTTTATTTTACTTATTATTTCTCTCTCTCTCTCTCTCTCTCTCTCTCTCTCTCTCTCTCTCTCTCTCTATATATATATATATATATATATATATATATATATATATATATATATATATATATATATATATATATATATATAATGCACACAAGTCAGTTAGTTCCTCCCATCGTGAAATTATGTGGATTTCTTTATATAATCTTAGTTTATTAAACTCAAGCGATCGCACAAAAGCAAGCAAACGAATGCGTACACAGAGCAGAAGTCATAAAAACGTTCATATAAATAACGGAACATCCCTTACGCAGGCTCCAGGTGTACAGTAAACAGGCATACCGAACCGTCTGGAGTGATGCCCTGATATGCTGGTCTTGCCCCCCTCCCCCCCTCCCTCCCTCCTTATCCCCTTCTTCTCCCTTCTCCCCTTCTCCTCTTCTTCTCTTCTTCCCCTTAACCCCCCTGTTTTCTTCTTCTCTTGTGTCTTTCTCTTCTTCTTCTTTTTTTCTTGCTTTCTTCCTTGACTTTTTGTCTTTTCTCTATCTGCTTGTCTCTTTTCCCTTTATTTTTTTATTTATTTTTTTTATTCTCTCTATCTCCGTTTATCCCCATCTTCGTTCTTCCTGGTCTATTCTACCTCCTCTTTCCTCCCTCCCTTTCTTTCCTTCCTTCCCTATTCCCCTTTTCTCTCTTGCCCCGTTCTTTTCTTTCTTCCTCCTCCCCCCCCCCTCCTCCTTTCCCTCATTCTCACTCTCTTCCCCCACCCTCTCTCTCTCTCTCCCCTCTCCTCATTCCCCCCTCCCCCCCTCCTTACACTCCCTTGCCTGGTTTGTATTGACTCCAGCAGTAGAGGAATCTCACTCGCTTGCCCACTCGCTCATTCCCTCACTCGCTCGTTCGCTCTCTCTCTCATTCACTCCCATTCTCTCGCTCGTTCACTCACTCCCTCCCTCCCTCCCTCCCCCTCCTTCCATCCATCCATCCCTCTCTCTCTCTCCCTTCCTCCCTCTCTCCCGCCCTCCCTCTCTCCCTCCCTCCCTCCTTCCCTCCCTCTCTCCCTCCTTCCCTCCTTCCTTCCCTCTCTCCCTCCCTCCCTCCCTCCCTCCCTCCCTCCCTCCCTCTCTCCCTCCTTCCCTCCCTCCCTCTCTCCCTCCCTCCCTCTCTCCCTCCCTCCTTCCCTCCCTCCCTCCCTCTCTCTCTCTCTCTCTCCTTCCCTCCCTCCCTTCCTCCCTCCCTCTCTCCCTCCCTCCCACCCTCCCTCGCTCCCTCGCTCCCTCCCACCTTCCCTCCCTCTCCCTCCCTCCCTCCCTCTCTCCCTCCCTCCCTCCTTCCCTCCTTCCCTCCCTCCCTCCCTCCCTCTCTCCCCCCCTCTCTCTATCTCCCTCCCTCCCTCCCTCCCTTCCTCTCTCCCTCCCTCCCTCACTCCCTCCCTCCTTCCCTCCCTCTCTCCTTCCTTCCCTCTCTCCTTCCTTCTCTCCCTCCCTCCTTCCCTCCCTCCCTCCCCCCTCCCTCCCTCCTTCCCTCCCTCCCTCCCTCCCTCGCTCCCTCGTCGTTTCCTCGCAAGCACAAACCGGTCGACGAGCGAACGAGCTTTGAGTCGTTCGCCCTCAAGGGTCAAACTCACATAGCCTATCATCTTGAGTATAGTCTTATGCAAATGAGCGGACGCCGGCCTGCCTCCTCCGGTCATTCAGGGAGGAAATGTAACGGAAAGGGAGGAAAGGGAGGAGGAAGAAAGGGGAGGGAGGCCAGTAGGGGAGGGTGAAGGGAGGAGGGAGGAAGGAAGGGATGTAGGAAGGAGGGGAAGGGGATGTAGGAGGGAGGGAAGGGGATGTAGGAGAGGGAAGAAGCGAAGAGGAGGGAGGAGGAAGGAGGAGGGAGGAGAAAGGAGGAGGGAGGAGGGAGGAGATAAGGTGGAGGGAGGGGGAAGAGGAGGAGAGGGAAGTAAGAGAAAGAGGAGGAAGGAGGAGGAGGAGGAAGAGGAGTTAGAGAAGGAAGCTGGAGGAGAAGGAGGAGGAGGAGGGGGAGGGGGAGAGAAGAAGAAACCTTAAAGAGAAAAGACAAAACTAGGAGAAGAGGAAAAGGAGGAGAAATAAGTTCAGTAGGAGGAATTAAAAAAGGAAGAGAAAACAAATCGAACAAAGAAAGAAAGAAAGAAGAAATCTAAATATAAGGGAAAGAAAAGAAAAGTCCAAAAGGAGATAGCCAGAAAAAAATAATAATAAATAAGAAACAAGAATAAAAAGAGAGGAAAGTGAAAGAAAAACAACCCAATACAAAAGAATAAACACACCCCCTCAAAAAAAAAAAAAAAAAAAAAAAAAAGACAAACGAACAGAAAAAAAAGATCAACAAATAAATAAAAATGGGAAAACAATAAACACAAACCTCTCCACAGCTTTTCAAAACAAATCCTTCTCACAGCAACACGAGATAATGCACACACGCCAGAGTCTTACAAACAGCCTCCTTCAGTCTCCTTGAAGCTGAGGGTCGGTTCGAGGAAGTTGTCTTGAGAGACTTCTTGAGAGATTTTCTTTTTATCTCTCTCTCTCTGATAAGAATTTCCAAACACCATCTTTTGTGGGACATTTTTTTTTTGTGTTTTTTTTATTTATTTATTTTTTTTTTTTAGGGGAAGGGGGGTAGATTATTGAGTTTTTCTTTTTCTCGTTTTTTTTAATGGGTTTGATATCTTCTTGGCATCTATGACAATTGGAGATACTTTGAGATAAGATTTAAGATGTGTGAAGTGTGAGAGAAAGAATGGGGTATATGGGAAGGTGTGTGTGAGAGAGAGAGAGAGAGAGAGAGAGAGAGAGAGAGGGAGATAGATAGATAGTGAGTGACAGTGAGTGAGATAGATAGATAGATAAATAGAGAGAGAGTGAGTGAGATAGATAGAGAAAGAGAGAGAGAAGCAAGATGAAAATTATGATAATGATATGTCAATGATAATAGTAATAATAATGATAATAATCACCAACAGTAATAGCAATAGCAGTAACGGTTTTAGTTGCTATAATAATGATGATCACATCATCTATAAGACACATCACGATGTAAATAAAAAGAGTGATATCAACTTTAAGTAAACAAGAAATCCCCTTTCGCACACACCGGATAATAAAAAAGGAAAATAAAATGTTCAAATCGGGACAGGAGAGCTTTCAAGGAACGGAATAAGTGGTAGACTTAAGTGACACTTTTTAGATAGCTTTTGTCCAGTTTGCTCCTCTTCGCTCACCCTCTCCCCCGTTCGGTATCTCTTACCTTCCCTTTCTCCCCTCTTCGCTCCTCGATAGGCCTTCCCTCTTTCTTCCTTTAATCCCACCTGCCTTCCTCTTCATCCCTCTTCCTTATTCTCTAATTCATCCCTCTCCCCTCCCCTCCCCTTTTCATCCCTCCCCTCCCTCAACCTCCCATTCCCCTCTTCATCTTTCTCCACCCCCTCCCCTCCCCTCCCCTCCCTCAACCTCCCTTCCCCTCTTCATCCTCCTCCAACCCTCCCTCCCCTCCCCTCCCTCAACCTCCCATTCCCCTCTTCATCCTCCTCCATCCCCTCCCCTCCCGTCCCCTTCCCCTTTTCCTCTTTCTCCGACCCCCTAACTCCCCTCCCCTCTCCTCGTCACACCTCCCCTTCACCTCCATTCCCTCCCCTACCCCCAACCTCCCCTCCCTCTGCCCTATTAACCCCCCGCTCTCCTCTACCCTTTGAGTAATCCCAGTTCATGACGGATTTATCTCTGCTGCGATCTGCCTGCTGAGTGGGGAGCGACAGGAGAGAAGCAGGAGGGGGTGGCTATGGTGAAAGGGCGCAGGGGGAGGGGGGAGAGAGGGGGGGTGAGAAGGAGGGAGAGCGGTAAGAGCGAAAGGACGGGTAGTGGGAGGAGGGAGAAGGAGGAGGAGGGGGAAAAAAGAGGGTAGGGAGAAGGAGGAGGAGAGGAAATAGAGGGAGGAAGGAGGTGGAGAGGGGAGAGAGAGAAGAGAGGGGAGGGAGAAAGGGGGTAGAGAAGGGTGAGAGACAGAGATGAAAAGGGGGGAGAAAGAGAACTGACCTAAGGGAGACAAGAGACAGAGAGAGAGAGAGAGAGAGAGTGATGGAAGATGGGGGGGGGGGGGGGGTGAAAGGTCAGAGAGCAGAGATGGCAGTGAGATATTTTGATCTGATGGGAAGCTGAAAGGAAGTGGGAAGGAAAAAGAAGAAGAATGGCGGAGGAAGAGAGAGAAAAAAATGATGTAGTGAAGAAGGGAAAAAAAGGAAGATAGATAGATGGACAGATAGATAGAGAGAGAGAGAGAGAGAGAGGGAAGTAGTAGTAGTAATTGTAGTAATAGTAAATTCATTATCATTTTCATCATCAATAGAATTACCATTATCATTATGATTTTTCTTTGTT
>BOPN01002249.1:135000-145000 GCA_017312705.2 Penaeus japonicus
TCGGCACGGACACCATTTCTGCCATCCATCATACACAATACATAATGATGAGATTAGAGCGTGTGGACGAGGCTGCGCAGCTAATGGCCTGCTCGAAGATCGTAATTAGGCGAGAGACGGTAATTAAGAACAAATCCAATTCGGAAGACACAGCCAGCAACACTTGAATCCAACGACTCTATTCGCACCGAGGGGGAGGAGGGTGACACTTAGAGGAGAGGGAGAGGGAGAGGAAGAGAGGGGGAGGGAGAGAGAGAGAGAGAGAGAGAGAGAGAGAGAGAGAGAGAGAGAGAGAGAGAGAGAGAGAGAGAGAGAGAGAGAGGAAGAAGAAGAAGACGGATCAAGATGAGGCAGAGAGGATCGGATCTGACGTTAAAATAGATTTATTGAAGATCTTTTTTGATTGTTTATAAGGAACGCGCCAGCTAAACGTGACAAGTCCTCGTTGAACGCGGTCAAGCGAGGTGTGTCTGCACCGAACGCGGGGCAGTGTTTTCTTCTTCTTTCTTCTTCTTCTTCTTCTTTTTTATAATTCTTCTGTGTATTTTTTGTTTTTTGTTTTTTTCGTTTTCCTTTTCCTTCTTCTTCTTCTTCTCCTTCTTTCTCCATCTCCTTCCGCCACGTGTTCCCCTCCTTTTTTTCTTCCTTGTTCTGATTCCTCCTCCCCCTCTTCCTACTCCTTTTCCTTCTTCTTCTTCTTCTTCTCGCTCCCCCTCCTCCTCCTCCTCCTCCTTTCCCTCCTAAACTACCTCTTCCTCCTCTTCTCCTTCTTCATTTTTTTCGTCTTCATTTTCTCCCTCCTCTTCCTCCTCCTCCTTCTCCTCCTCCTCCTCATCTTTCTTCTTATTTTCTCCATCTTTTCCTTCTCCCTCTCGCCTTTTATCTCCTCCTCTTCTTCTTTTCTCCTTCTTTCCTTGTTGTTATATCCTTCTTTTTCTTTCTCTAGTTTTAAATTTTCTTTGTCATTCTTTTTCTCTCTCTTTTTATAATTTCGTTAACTGAGTCGACGCTAGACAGATGTGGAAATTACTTTTAATTAAGAGAGTGAAATTAACCAGTTAATCAAATTAAAGAAGTTGTTTGCTGAATTATCATCTGCAATAAATTTATTCAATATATTATAACAGAGGAGGATACAATTTCAAATTTGTTTTTGTTGTAATTACGGTAAACGTATGACGGTGTGGGTATGGTGTAAATAGATAGATAAATAGATAGATCGATGGATAGATAGACAAACAAGTATATAGATAAATGAATAGATATATTTGCTCGGAAAATGAATATGTAATAAATAATTTCTTTTTTTTGTGTGTAACGCCTGTTTGTCCACCTACATACGTGTTTGTTTGTGTTAATAGTGTGGTTTGCCAGCTTATGTGTGTTTATATATGAGCATGATGAAGAACGGTCAGTGGTTTTGTGGAGGAGGGGGGGAGGAGGGGAGGGGAGGAGGAAAGAAGGGGAGGGAGGAGGGAGGGAACGAGAGGGAGTGTGGGAGGGAAGTAGGGAGGGAAGGAAAGGGAGTGTGGGAGGGAAGGAGGATGGGAGGGAGGGAGGAGGAGGGGAGGAGGAGGAGGAGGGGGAGGAGTTCGTGCTGACCCTGAGGGACCTTAAACAAGTGGTCATGTCCCGAGGGTAGCCCTTGTTGGTGGTATTTGTAATGATCTTGTTTCTCTCTCTCTCTCTCTCTTTCTATTTTTTTTCTCTCGTTCTCTCTCTTTCTCTTCTCTTCTTTTCTCTTCTTTCTCTCTTTCTCTTCTCTTCTCTCTCTCTCTCTCTCTCACTTTCTCTGGATCGTCGTAGACTGTTCCATTTCAATACCTTCTATATACCTAATTTCTAAAACATTCTATTCCATCTAAATCATTCATCTTTCCTCTTCTTCTTCTTCTTCCTTTTATCAATCACCCGTAACCAACGGCGAACCGCAAATAACAAGTTACGAAGCAAATATTTGATTAATCTCAAGAACCGAATTAATTAATGGGTCTCGCCTCTCCCTCATTACAATCTATTACCTCACCATCTGCTCCAAGAGCCAGCTCAGAGATATGCATGGACTCAGGTATTTTTAAAAGGGGAAAAAAATGAGGTGGAGGTGTGGGTGGTGGATGGGGAAAGGGAGGGGGGATGGGTTGAGAGGGGAGGTTGAGAGGGAAGGGGATGGAGAGGGGGAGGGGGATGGGGTGGAGGGATGTGGGAAAGGGGAGGGGAAGTGGAGGCGAGAAGAGAGGTGGAGGTGGTGGAAGAAGAGGAGTAGGAGGGCGAGGAAATAGAAGAGGAAAAAATGAGAAGAAAAAGAAAAAGAACAAGGCCCAGAACAAAAACAAAAACAAAAAAAAGCGAGGACGATAAAACAAGAACAACAAAAAAAGAGAAAAAATAAAAAGAAGAAACCAACAACAAATTGAATCCACATAAAAAAAAACATAATAATAATAATAATAATAAAATAAAAAATAAAAAAGATAAACGCATAAATTCAAAGATTTCAAATCCGAAATGCCGTGCCAGCAAAACACATTTTTCCCAAATAAGAGAGGTAGGCTGGAGGAAGGGAGCGTGTGGGAGATTCATACACAGAGAAGTGACCAAACTCCATATCCATTACAACTGGAACTAAATGGGAGGTAAAAATCTACTCCAGAAAAAAAAACCTATTACAAAAAACTCAAGAATGTGAAAGCGGAAGAAGAGACGAGGTGTGATAGCTGTGTTTAGGCGATCACACGTACACACGTACACACACACACACACACACACACACACACACACGCACCTACACACATACACGTACATGTATGTAGAGGTATGAGCAAAAACAAACGCTTAAGCACTTACAGATATGTAGATATAATTCCAACTCGTAAACAAACACATTCAAGGAAATAGATATACATATTCACAAACATACACACACACACAGACAGGTACAAGTATATACAAACCCTCAACCCCCCCCCCCCCAACCCACACAAAAAATACCTCCCTTTACACACACACACAGACACAAACAACCCCCCCCCACACACACAACCCTCCCACACATACAACCCCCTCCCCCCACTCCCCCCACACACACACAACCCCCACCCCACCCCCCTACACACACATACAACCTCCCCCCCTCACCCCCACCCCCCACACACACAACGCCCGGCAAAACTCGGGAGATTCCATCCAGGCGGGCGCGACCTCTTCACCTTGCCACAAAGCCCCCCCCCCCCCCCCCCCGCCCAAGTTCCTCCGAGAAAGCGAACTAGTTCAGTTCAAGGAGCAAACAAGAATCTTGCTCAGTTACGAAGATGACGTGCGCTGAAAGCTGATCTCCGAAGGGTAGGCTTTTTTTTTTTTTTTTTTTTTTTTTTTTTTTTTTTTTTTTGTGTGTGTGTGTGTAAAAATAAATCTTGTTAAATGTCTGCGATATCTTGCATGAGGCTGACCACTTTATGGTGCATATATGTATATACATATATATATATATATGTGTGTGTGTGTGTGTGTGTGTGTGTGTGTGTGTGTGTGTGTACATATATATATATATATATATATATATATATATATATATATATATATATATATATATATATATATGTATGTATATATATATATATATATATATATATATATATATATATATATATATGTATATATATGTACATATATATATATACATATATATATACATATATATATATATATATATATATATATATATATATATATATATATATATATATATATATATTGTGTGTGTGTGTGTTTGTGTGTTCATATAAAGTGTGTGTGGTGAGAGAGAAAGAGAATAATTATCCTTTATCTTCTCTTCTCGTCATCTTCCTCATCATCATTCCTTTTATTTTCCGTTTCTTACATTTTTTCTCTCCATGTCAACATCTGATAATCACTCTGAAAATCAGGATTGTTTTCGCTAATAAAATATGTAACAAGAACATGATATTACCTCCCTCATCACCCCCCCCCCCCCCCCAAAGAAAAAGAAAAAAAATTCAGCCCCGTAATTACTTCGCGTGTGATTATAATGTGTGGATTAATCTAATCGCTCATCTCATCAGAAAATAGAACGGAATGAGTGCATTAGACGTGCGGACTAATAATGAAGAAAATTATAACACAAATTTCCTAACGTTAATCACGATAATAAGAAGTTTTTAAAACAATTACAACATGTTTCAAAATTACGACCAACAAACTTTAGAATCACTCATAGCTATAAGGATGATAAAGATGATTTAATTAATGGGACTAATATAGATATTGCATTCACGGTCCCTACACTATAGGAAAGGGTAGCGTTTAGCTCTATAACTCTATAATTTATCATCTTGACAGAAGCGCGCGCGTAGAGTCAAACACTATTTGGATATATTCCCGCTCGCAGAGAAATACGAGAGGGTTTTTAGGGGGGACTTTTTTGTATTATGATTTTTGTTGTTGTTGTTGTTGTTGTGAATAGGAATGAATGGCGTTATGGCTTTGTTTGCTGGAGGGTAGCGGAGGCTTGGTTGGTGAGATTAGCTGAGTGGAAGATGTATTTTCTATGGGTAGAATAATAGGCTCAAACGCATACTCACAAACATACAAACATGATACACATAAAACACACACACACACACACACACATCACACAACACAAACACACACTTCACAAACACAAAACACAAACACACACAACACAAACTCAAAACTCTACAGACCTCCACTCAAGAAACCCTCCTTCTCTCTCCCCTCCCACCCCCGGCCTCAAAAACCCCATCCCCCCTGCCTTAGCCCTCACCCTATCTTCACTCCCCCTCCTCTTCACCCCCACCCCCGCCTCCAAGACCATCTTCGGCTGCACACCCGTCATAATCAATCAAGAAGAAGAGATGGCAGAACTCAAGGAAAGACACAGACACACAGACACACACAGACAGACACACAGACAGACACACACAGTTACCACGGATACACAGACACATAACCTTAGACTCAGGTACAGATAACGAAGTGATAAAGATATATAGTTGCAAACTTTATATGAACACACACACACACACACGAACACACACACACACACACACACACACACACACACGTGGCCCCAAAAGTGACACACCATTTACATGTTATTATATGTTGTTACACTCTCCCTCTGGGGCTTTAGAGAGGTAAGAGAGAGGGAGACGGATAAAGATGAGAGAGAGAGAGAGAGAGAGAGAGAGAGAGAGAGAGAGAGAGAGAGAGAGAGAGAGAGAGAGAGAGAGAGAGAGAGAGAGAGAGAGAGAGACGGGGAATGTGAGGTAAAAAAAGGGGGGGGGGTAGGGAAGGGGGTTGAAGGCAGGAAGAACAGGAGGGAGAGTGGGGGTGTGGGGGGGCTTTTCTTAGAATACAGACCTAAGGAAGTTTGTTTGTTCGTGTACTGAAGTTTAGAGCAGGTTATGATATGTTATTCTATACGTATGTACATATACATACATACAAACACACACACACACACACACACACACACACACACACACACACACACACACACACACACACACACACACACACACACACACACACACATATATATATATATATATATATATATATATATATATATATATATATATATATATATTTAAATTGCCGGTTAGACAAAACACAAGTACTTAGAGGACATATAAGGCCCTGTTTCGCTAATGTTCTATTCTTTCATTCTTTATTTTAATTGTCTTTTCTTTCTTTTTTCCCTACCTCTCCTAGGTCATTAGTAGTCATGCAACGGGCTACCTTCCTGTAACACGTTCGCTTTGACTAAATACAGGCATGGGACTGTACCCAAATCTTAAAAGACATCTCTCCTTCGAAATAACGAACCGAAACTCACCAGAAGCAAGGACTCTCCCCAAAATAAAGAAAAAAGAAAAAAGAAAAAAATAATAAAAGTGAAAACCTATAAAGAAATACATAACCGAGGTCATATCTCATTCTACTTAGCCTGAGGTCACGTTACGAAGTCCGCTGAACGAATATGGCGGCGCCAACGAAGCGCTGATCCGGTATGTAAATAAATTCCGACAATTTACTTATCTATTACCACCCCACTTTTGGGTTCTCGTATCCGCTCTCTGGCCCTCGCTGGACCTGCCGCGAGCTGAGAACCAATCAAAAGCTCGCAAAGACGTCAGAGCGCATTCTGATTGGCTCCGCTCGTCATGTGGATCGAAGGAAGTGATTTGTCGTGACATTCCGCTGCACAAAGTCATACGCGCGCGGGAAAAATGAGGAGGATTTTAGACAATCCATCTTCATTTTTTTTTTTTTTTTTTCTGTCTCTCCATTTTCTACTTTTTTGTACTTTCCTCCTACCTAAAAAAAAAGAGACAACCCAACTCGACTCAAAGTTGATATAAATCGTGGCTTAGAATTTACTAGAGAAGCGAATTCGGTGAAAGAGAAAGAAAGAAAAAAAAAATGTCGTGACTGGTTGATGATTATCGCGGTACGATCTTTCCAAGGGGTCGCATTTCAGGCCCCGCGCTCTTTTTACCTTTAAACATGCAATGTATCTCGTCTTTTACAAGTCATTATGTTGCATTATGCAGTACAAATATATGTAATGGAGCTGAGAAGAAATAAAGCAATTTATAAGCTTCTAAGACTGTGAGTTTCATAACACACACATCCATGCACAGAAAATTACCTGAAACAAACATGTACATAAACATATACATATGTATATATGCCTACCACTATATATATATATATATATATATATATATATATATATGTGTGTGTATATATATATACACACACACACACACACACATATACATATATATATATTTTTTCCTATTCTATTTTTCATTAAGTGTAAGCATCTCAAGCGATTAAGTCTTGAGAATAGCTCAGCGACCATGCCAGCCCCGAAGGTAAAAAAGTTAAAGACCCCGTTCTTGACCCCCGAGGGCCTTTACGACAACAAACAAACTAAACAAAAACATTTGAAGTAATCACGTTATACATACACCTGATATATATATATATATATACATATGTATGTATGTGTGTGTGTGTGTGTGTGTGTGTGTGTGTGTGTGTGTGTGTGTGTGTGTGTGTGTGTGTGTGTGTGTGTGTGTGTGTGTGTGTGTGTGTATGTACATACATAAATATATATATATATATATATATATATATATATATATATATATATATATATATATATATATATGTATATATATATACATATATAATCATATATACACATGAATACATAAACAAAGAGAACAAGGAAGAAAGAGAAAGATCTAGAAGAATCTCTTTCTTCCCTTCTCTATTTCCTTCTTTATACAAAAAAGAGAAAAAAGAAAGAAAAAGATAACTCCTTTTTCTGACTGTCTCTTTGTGAGGACTCGCCAAAGGGAAATGAATCTCACGCCATCGCTTCGAAACGCCGAACTCTGACATACTAGTAAAGCGCATTTGACCTTTTCTTATCAATGCCTTTCTTCGAACTCGCAGCGAGATTACCGTTCGAACCACCCGGCGAACCACCAAATGCAAATCTTCCCTCTTTCTTTCCGTCCGTCGAACCACCCGGCGAACCACCAAATGCAAATCTCCCACTCTTTCTCTCCGTCCATCGAACCACCAAAATGCAAATCTTCCACTCTTTCTCTCCGTCAGTCGAACCACCCGGCGAACCACCAAATGCAAATCTTCCACTCTTTCTTTCCGTCCGTCGAACCACCCGGTGAACCACTAAATGCAAATCTTCCACTCTTTCTTTCCGTCCGTCGAACCACCCGGTGAACCACCAAATGCAAATCTTCCACTCTTTCTTTCCGTCCGTCGAACCACCCGGCGAACCACCAAATGCAAATCTTCCACTCTTTCTTTCCGTCCGTCGAACCACCCGACGAACCACCAAATGCAAATCTTCCACTCTTTCTTTCCGTCCGTCGAACCACCCGACGAACCACCAAATGCAAATCTTCCACTCTTTCTTTCCGTCCGTCGAACCACCAAATGCAAATCTCCCACTCTTTCTCTCCGTCCGTCGAACCACCCGGCGAACCACCCGACGAACCACCAAAATGCAAATCTTCCACTCTTTCTTTCCGTCCGTCGAACCACCCGGCGAACCACCCGGCGAACCACCCGACGAACCACCAAAATGCAAATCTCCCACTCTTTCTCTCCGTCCGTCCAGTGCTGACCTGACCAACGCGCGAGATGTTGGCCCTGGTTCGGATGAAATAAAAAATCGTGAGAGTCGCACTTGTTACAGGCAATTCGCACTGCTCTGAATGAGAGTCCGAATAACAGAGTCACGAGTCCGTGCTGCTTCGCGCGGTCGTGAGCATATCATACTCAAGATGTGTAATGATTTGGGTCCAGACTCTGTCTTTTGTAGTACATTTCGGCGGAGCTATAAAGGGCAGCAGGTTTATAGATGTATTTGGGTATATGCAAGTGACTATGTGTGTTTACATATATAAAAGATAGATCAATATGTAAAAAAAAAACATGTATATATGTTAATATATATATATATATATATATATATACATATATATATATATATATATATATATATATATATATATATATATATATATATATATGTATGTATTTATATGTGTGTATATATGTATATATATATATCCATATATAAATATATA
The DNA here is from genome assembly GCA_017312705.2 of Penaeus japonicus. Lineage (NCBI taxonomy): Eukaryota > Metazoa > Arthropoda > Malacostraca > Decapoda > Penaeidae > Penaeus > Penaeus japonicus. Next base: position 143,676 of record BOPN01002249.1, read on the forward strand.
TATATATATATATATATATATATATATATATATATATATATATATATATATATATATATATATATATATATATATATATGTATGTATGTATGTATGTATGCATACTTATATTACATGTAGATACATATATACATATATGTATATACATATATATATATATATATATATATATATATATATATATACATATATATATATGTGTGTGTGTGTGTGTGTGTGTGTGTGTGTGTGTGTGTGTGTGTGTGTGTATGTATATATATATATATATATATATATATATATATATATATATATATATATATATATATATATATATATATATATCATATATGCACACATGTGTGTGTGTGTGAACATACACACAAACACAAACTTACCCAGAGATAAACACAATTACACACACACGAGGCTTCGCGTCGTTTAATAAATGACTTAAATGCAGGTCATGCGCTGGGCCAGGCCGCCGGCCGCCCCGGGCTAAGTATGGTTGCTATTATGTATCACTCGAACTCGCTAAGTTGCTCATGTTGGCGCTGCAACGCCCGTTAATCATTATATGGCCGCCGCACCTCTCGCTGAGCCCGCCTGCCCACCGATTTTATTTGGATTTTTATTACTCCGTTCCTCGACGGTTCGCGGTTCTTGCGGCGCGAGGATCCCCGTTGGAGAGGGCCGTCCCTGGAGAGGGTGTATGGGGGTGCGTTCATGCGCCGCTTAACGCACAAACGGCCTTAAGAACCCCCCCTTTTTTTAAGTCTCACTCTCGGGACGGCTTAGTGAAAAGCAGGACGTCACGCACGGCGCTAGCAATGGAGCTGTTCTTCTCGTGTTAACACTCCTCAATGGGCCGCACGCAGGCAGTGAATGCCATTATCTTACGTACATGTCTTGCATCTCCCCGAGGCAAGAACAGGCCTTTCCCCCACCGGTGCCGTACGGGTGTTCATCGCATGCCGAACACGCGGGATTCTCGACCGTCGGGCTATGGAGTGGAATGTATACGTCTTTCACGGTGACGCGAAGGGTCGAGCAGAAATTTGTTCGCCACTTAGCAGTTTAGCAGGAACTTGCTATCTGCAGAGATCAATCCAGTTTAGTGGGACGATAACAGGGGTTGCCATCTGCTCGTGCAAACACACACACACGCTGAAGCACCGCTGGGTTCGTTTAAATCTTTTATATATTCATAGATCTATTTAGCTAAAAGGTGATTTTGTCTTTATTTCCCTTTCATTTTTCTTAATTTCCTTGACAAATTGCTTTTGACCTGGTTCTTTGCATTCTTCTCTTTATCTCCTTTCTTCTCTACCTGCCTCTCCTTCTCT
>BOPN01002249.1:160000-167500 GCA_017312705.2 Penaeus japonicus
CGATCTTATGCATATATACATATACATACATATATATATATATATATATATATATATATATATATATATATATATATATATATATATATATATATATATATATATATATATATATATATATATATATATATATACATATATATATATTATTTCCTTATCTTTCTAATCTCCTTTTATTTCTCTCCTAAATATTCTTTTCCTTTTTTTTCCTAACTCTTATTCCCATCATTTCAAATAGATTGATATTCCTACAACTTTTTCCCTCCGCCCACTCCCACCCTACCTTCAAACACTCATAATGTTTACATTTGTATAACCAATTCCCAACCGAGCGCCGATAGTTACATAAGTTTACAACCGCCAAACAAGGTACCTTTCAGAAACGTTTTAGAATAGTTACCCAACTCTTACTTAATCTTATAGGAATTTTCACTGTTGCCAAAAAATAAAATAAAAAGAAAGAGAAAAAGATAGACTCTAGAAAGAAAAAAAAAACTCTTTTAGCTTGCTCATTCGGAGAGTTAAAAGGATAGCATTTTCTTGTAGTTCATCAGTGTTGCCAAGTTAAAATTTATGGCTTGATGTGAAGGCTTGCGTCTTTAATTCTATTGATTTTTTTTTTCTTTTTTTTTCTCTCTCTCCCTAAAGAGTGAGGAAATGTGCATGTAAGCAAATGTATATAGTGATATTGATATGATTCGATTCCTAGTTTTGAGAGATTATGGGTAAGTTTATATAATCATATATATATATATATATATATATATATATATATATATATATATATATATATGTATATATATGTGTGTGTGTGTGTGTGTGTGTGTATGTGTATTCATACATATTAGATATAGAGAGGTTGAGTGAGTGTGAGTGAGAGAGGGAAAGAAATACAGTAGAGATAAATACAAAAAAAAAGTAGAGAGAAAAAAAAGAAGCATAAACAAAAACAAAACAAAACAAAAATCGAAAGAAAAAGAAAAAAAAGAAAGAGAGAAAGAGAAATAATGACCAATAATTGAGCGAAAGAAAGAGTGACTCGAGCCCAGCGATCCGCCAAGATGCCGTGGAAGATGTCTCGTAATTCTTTCCTTGAAGACGAGCCTCAACTCTTGCATTTCTTGCCTTTCTCAACTCCGAATCCGTTTTCTTTTTTTCGTTTGTTTCTTGGTTTCCCATTTTCTTACGCCTTTTAAGGGGTGACTTAAGCAGGATCATTTACGTTCTAAATTCTCGATATGAATTAGAGAATTGTTCGTTATTTTTTGTGAAAGGGTGGTGTTCGATTTCTTTGATGAAGAGGGAGGGAATGATAGGAGGGTGAGGAGGAAGAGGATTGAGAGATAATGAGGAAGGAGAAGGAGTAAAAGGGAGAAGAAAGAAAGAATGAGAAGGGTGTAGAAGGATCGGCATGAAAAGACAAGCGGTAAAGAGGGAGAGAAGGAGGGAGGAGATAAAGATAGAGAGAAAGAGGAATGGAAAATAATAAGGGAGGAGGAGGAGGAGGAGGAGGAGTAAAAAATGACAAGGAAAAGAAAGCAAGAAATGAGAGGGGGGTGGAAGAATAAAGTAGAAAATGAGAAACGAATGAAAATGAAACGAGGACCCGTAAAAATGGAGAGAAAAAGACAGGAGAAGAAAAAAGAGGGATGAGAAGGAAAAATAAAAGGAAGGAAGAGAAGGAGTAGGAGAAAGAGAAAGGAGAGAAGAATGAAAATAAGAAGATAATAGAAAAAAGTAGTATAAGTTTAAAGTAAAAAAAAGGAAAGAAAATGAATAGAAATAAGAGAGAGAGAGACATAGAAAACAATTTAACCCCCCCCCCCCTCTCCATAAAGAAAAGATATATTGAATAAACCACAACGACAAACCAAAAACAACAAAGAAACAAAAGAAACAAATTACCTAAACACAAGACAAAAGAGGAAGAAGAAGAAAAAAAAAAAAACAAAACACACACACACACTTAATAGTTTAAACAAGTCCCTTTTCTCTAATCCTTTCCTTCCATCCTTCCTAAATACCCCCACCCCTTCCTCCTACCCAACCCATCCCCCTACCCCCCCCCCTCCAAAAAAAAAAAAAGAAGAAGAAAAAAAGACGTGATCCATTTCCAAAGATGGAGACTAACTTCCAGCCCTTCAAAGGAGACCGTTTGGAAACAATGCTTCCTTGACAACCCACACCCTAACGGGTATCAGATTGTGGAAGGAAGGGAGAGAGATGGGGGGAAGGGAAGGGAAGGGAAGGGAGAGAGATGAGGGGGGGGGGGGAGATGGGGAAAGGAGAGAGATGGGGGGATGAGGGAAGGAGAGGGAGAGGGGAAGATGGGGGAAAGGGAGAAGGAGAGGGAGAGAGAGGGGGGAAGGAGAGGGAGAGGGGGAGAGGGAGAGGGAGATGGAGAGAGAGAGAGAGAGAAGGGGGGGGGGCGAAGGGAGAAGGAGAGGTAGGAGAGGAAGAAGGAGAGGAGAGAGGGAGAAGATAGATAGATAGCAATAGATAAGTAGATAGACAGATAGATAGATAGATAGATAAAGAGACAGAGACAGAGAAACAGACAAAGACAAAGCAAGACAGAGATAGAGAAGGAAAACAAGAGAGACAGAAGCAGAAAGAAAAGAAAGAAATAAAAAAGCGAAAGAGATAAGGAAACGAAAGAAATGAGAGAAAAAAAAACGAAAAGGAGTAAGAATGGCAGGCAACCACCGTCTCTTCCATCACAACCAGCTGTCACTCTTCCAGCTGGCTCCCCCGAGGTTTTCATATCATCAAACCTCTGGAACCCCATGAACCCCTGGAAATTTTATTGATCCTATCGTGTGAAGTATTTGAATTTTGAGAGGTTTATGAATAAAGGACAATTTGCGGGGTAACTGGCATTGATTGATGGTGGAATCATGAAATACGAAGGAGTAGGGAAGGAGGGGGAGGTGGAGGGGGAGTTGAGGAGTTGGGGAGGAAGAGGAGGGGGTGGGCGGAGGGTGGGTGGGTTAGTCACGATTAAGCGAGGTTTTGTGTGAACTATAGTATATTCACATATCTATGTATATTGTAAATAGATAGATAGATGGTGTGTGCGTGTGTGTTTGTGTGTGTGTGTGTGTGTGTGTGTGTGTGTGTGTGTATGTGATAGAGAGAGAGAGAGAGAGATTGCGTGCGTGTTAGTGTGTATCTGCGTGTGAGTGTGTATGTATATATATATACACGTTTATGTTTCTGTTCGTACCTCAACATAATCTCACATACAAACGTACTCAAACATTAACACATACAAACGCTTTCACACCCAAACACCCACACACAGACAAATACAAACACAAACACACACGCCTATTCAGCCATAGGATAACCAAGACATTTCCGACTTGAAGATTAACGCCTACCCCCCCCCCTCCTCCTCCTCCTCCTCCTCCTCCTTCCTTTGGTCAAACGAACTCGAAGATTACATAACGCCTTCACAGAGGAAATAACAAGGGTGAGGGTTCGGAAGAAATCCCTCTCCTCCTACTCCTTCCTCTCCCCTACCCCCCTCCCCTCCCCCACCCTCCTGATATCATCGAAAAGAAGAACGCTAAGGGTGGGGGTAAGGGAGGGGAGAACGGAAGCCCCCAACCCCTACCCTTCCCCTCCATCTCTCCTCTACTCTCCCTTATCCCCCCTCCCCTCCCCTCTATTTCTCCTTTACCCTCCCTCCCTTATGCCACCCCCTCCCCACCATCCTCTCCCCTCCCTCCCTCCTTCCCTCTCTCCCTCCCTCTCTCCCTCCCTCCCTCCCTCTCTCCCTCCCTCCCTCCCTCTTTCCCTCCCTCCCTCCCTCCCTCCCTCCCTCCTTCCCTCCCTCTCTCCCTCCCTCCCTCCCTCCCTCTCTCCCTCCCTCCCTCCCCTCCCTCCCTCCCTCCCTCCCTCCCTCCCTCCCTCCCCTCCCTCCCTCCCTCCCTCCCTCCCTCCCTCCCTCCCTCCCTCCCTCCCCCCCTCCCTCCCTCCCTCTCTCCCTCCCTCCCTCCCTCCCTCCCTCCCTCCCTCCCTCCCTCCCTCTTTCCCTCCCTCCCTCCCTCCCTCCTTCCCTCTCTCTCTCCCTCCTTCCCTCCCTCCCTCCCTCCCTCCCTGCCTTAAGTATTATCGGATTTATCGTCGGTCTGAGGTGTGACTTGGCGACAGGCCTTGGCTCTTGGAATGTCCTGCCGGGTTTTTAGTTCCGTTTTGAAGATGGATAAGAAGATGAAGAAGGAGGAGGAGGAGGAGGAGGAGGAGGAGGAGGTGGAGGAGGAAGGAGGAAGTGGGAGGTGGAGGAGGAGGAGGTGGAGGAGGGGGTGGTGGTGGAGGAGGAAGGAAGAGGAGAGGGGGAGGAAGAAGGAGGAGGTGGAGGCGGAAGAGAAGGAGGAGGTGGAAGAGGGAGGGAGGAGGAGGAGAAAAAGGGAATAGGAGGTGGAGAAGAGAGGAAAGGAGGAGAAAAAGAAAAATGAGAAGAAGAAAAAGAAAAAGGAGAAGAAGAAGACAGAGAGAGAGAGAGAGAGAGAGAGAGAGAGAGAGAGAGAGAGAGAGAGAGGTAAATATTGCAAAGCTGCCAATAATATTTTGATTAAAAACAACAGAAATCTAAAATTATTTTTTTTCCTTATTCTCTATCGATAAAAGAATATAAACAACAAACTGATAATCACTGAGATTCACATTGCAATAATGACGTTGTTCACTTATGTAAAATATCATCATGTTTTACCGAACATCATTTACTAAGAAGAAAAGGTTGCAGACAGTTATTTTGCAATAATTTTCAGACTTCAGTTAGTAGATCGTCGGTTCGTGATTTCAATGCAACGCTAAGTAGCTATCCTCGGTATGTTTGTATTTAACCATATCAATATTTATTTTAGATATATCTGCTTCATGATCATAATGGACATTATTATCTCATTGTTGTTTGTTGGATTTGCTTTTGTGTTTCTTGTTTTCTTATTTTTTTGTTATTATATTGTTGCTATTGTTATTATTATTATTATTATTATTATTATTATTATTATCAGTATTTTCATTACATATTTTCGATGCGATTTGTATCATCTTTGTCAATGCAATTTTTGTTATTATCATGTTACTATCAACCACTATTATCATGTTAAATGTCTATCATCATCATCATCTTTCTCATCACCATCAAGATCACCATTAACATCAACACTATCAATATCACCATCATGTTGATACCTCTTTTCTTCCCCCCATGTTGATGGTATTCGGAAAGTTGGTAAAGTGCCTGTTTACTTTACAAGACAGAATGAAAGAAGTGAAGGGTGGTCCGGGTCGAAAGGTGGTGAAAGTATACATAGCTTGCGCCTCCCTCCTTCTCCCTCTCCCCCTTCCCCTCCCTCTACCCTTCCCTCTCATCCTCCCCCTCCCTCTCCCCCTCCTCACACACATTTCGATTATCTTTGCGTCTTTTCGAGCTCTCTTGGCACTTTCTCTGCCTGCGAAGGCTCTTCTCACACTGTTCTGTCACTTTGATGGCATGACGCGTCGTGAGGGTCTTATTTCGTGGTGAGTTTTGTTTCTGTCTGTCTGTCTTTCTGTCTGTCTCTCTCTCTCCTTCCTCGCCTTCTCTCTTTTTCTTTCTCTCTCTTTCTCGTCTTCTCTATTTCTTCCTTGCCTTCTCTCTTTCTCTCACTCCCTCTCCCTCCCTCCATCTACCTCTCTCTCTCTCTCTCTCTCTCTCTCTCTCTCTCTCTCTCTCTCTCTCTCTCTCTCTCTCTCTCTCTCTCTCTCTCTCTCTCTCTCTCTCTCTCTCTCTCTCGCCTTCTCCCTCTCTCTCTCCCTCCCTCTTTCTCTATCCCTCCCTCCCTCTCTCTCTATCCCTCCCTCCCTCCCTCCCTCTCACTCTCACGCCCTCTCCCTCTCCCTCCCTCCCTCTCTCTATTTCTATTCGTCGATTTCCCCCTTTTTTTATGACTCCCATTCAAGCTCACTTCGCAAGATCTCGTATGTCGTCAGGAGTGAAAATTCCTGCGATACCAGATTCCAGTATTCTTTTTTTTTTTCTTTTTTTTCGTGCCTTAAAGCAGTACTGATCGTGCAAGTTCTCTACTGCTCGCGCCTGGGAAACTCACCACTCTGGTTCCCGTACGAGGAGGACTTGGCTGTACATAGGATACTCTCTTCAAGGTGACATACCTAGGAACGTGATTTACTAGGGACGCGTTGGAAATCCTGGCTGGGGTGAGACCTCCAGACGGTTCTCCATTTTTCTGGATTTTTTTTTTTTTTTTTTTTTTTTTTTGACAGTGAAGGTGGCAAAATGTTCCTTGTCTCCTTGGGTAAACTGGATTGTTTTGAAAGAGAGAGAGAGGGGGGGGGGGCGAGAGAGAGAAAGAAAGAGAGAAATCAAGAAATAAAGAAAGAGCCAGACAGACAGACAAACAAAAAAGAAATAAAGACAGACATAAAAAAAAATCCAAGAAACTTAAAAAACAGAAAAAAGAGACAAAAACAAAAACAACAACAACGAAGAGTGACATAAAAACAACAAAAAAACAAGAAAGAGATATCTAATAGCCCACACATCCCTCAGCCTTCATCAAGCACGGACAAGCGACCCCAGACCCTTAAGACCACCGAGCTCGAACCAGTTCACAGCCTCTTATCTCAGCTCCTCATCTGCTACCGAGATTTTAGGCCTACGGACCAATGCACCCGCCGTCTCCCCTTAGAAGGACATAATTATAAATGTATGGAAAAGGGTGCATTCCGCGGCCGCCAATGGAGATCCAAGAACAAGATAGATGGCCGAGGACGCGAGGACCCAAGTCTGATTTATGTCGAGGTGTAAATTCGGCGGTTTCGAAAAATGGTAGGTTGGTAGCCAAGGGGACCTGGGTGTTGCCTTTCGAAATGGGTTGGTACTTTTTATGTATTATTTTTTTTTATTATTATTATTCTTATCTATGTTTTTTTTATCATTATTGCCGAAAGGTCTTTATACTTTTTTTTTCAAGGTTGGATGGGTTTGGGTTAACTTTCTTATGAATGATTTCTTTATTTGTTTAGTAATTATACTATAAAGTTAAGGATTAACTTAATCGATTAAGTTGATAAGTGTTATAAAATAGATGTATAGTGACGTACGAAGATATACCAATGCCTGAATAAACTATCAGTCATGTACACAAAATGTCAATAAAACAAATAAAACAAACCAGAAAGAAAGAATGAAAGCTTTTAGAAAAAAAAAAATCAAACTCACAAAACAAAACAAGCAAAAAAAAAAAAAAAAAATACAGCTAATAATACAAAAAAATAACAAACACTAAAAACAAAATCCAAGAAAAGATAAAGGTTCTTCAACAGAGAGAGAAAAAAAGAAAGAACTACAAAAAGAGATAAACGCCTCCGGAGAGTGACATTTTAAAACTCTCTACCATCTTATCCAACATCTTGGGGTTTGTTGTGATTAGACCTTCAAAAATCTTGGTCAAATGTATCCCAACATTCACCCTACTTTTGAACGAA
>BOPN01002249.1:175000-185000 GCA_017312705.2 Penaeus japonicus
CAGAGAGAAAAAAAGGTAAAAGGTAAAGGGTAAAGGACACGGTCGAAAGGGACACAGAAGAAGGGATGGGGTAGAGGAAGAGAGAGGAGGAGGAGGAGGAGGAGGTAAAAGGAGGTAGAAGGGAAGAGAGAGGAGGAGGAGGTAAAAGTAGGTAGAAGGAAGAGGAGGAAGAGAAGAAGGAATAAGAGGGAGAGTGAGGAGGTAAAATGAGGTAGAAGGAAGAGGGAGGAGAAGGAGGAAAAGGAGGAGGAGGGAGGAGGTAAAAGGAGGTAGAAGGAGGAGAGCCACAACCCTTCCCCAGCCCCCAACCATCCCCTTTCTTACCCCCCTCCCACCCCTCTACCCCTTCCCCTCCCCACCCCCCCCTCCCAGCCATCATTCTTCAGGCAGCCGACAAGGGAAGGTTCGAGTGCAGTACTAGAGTCCCCTTCATCCCACTGATTACGCGACTGGGAGACCGATTGTTTCTTCGGCACGTTATTGGTCCGGGCAGATGAGTGGTCAGCGAGGAGGGAGGGGGAGGGGGAGGGTAAAGGGCGGAGGGGAGTGGTAGACGGGGGGAGGGAGAGGGAGAAGGGGTAGATGGGGGGAGGGGAGTGGTAGACGGGGGGAAGGAGAGAGGGAGGGGTAGTAGAGGGGAGAGGGAGGGGTAGTAGGGCGGTGGGGGAGGGGAGGGGAATACGGGTGGAAGGGGTGGAAGGATAAGGGAGAAGGCGGAAGGAGGAAGACTGACGCAAAAGAGGGTATAAGAAGGCATGGTAACTCTCTCAAGGATATTGAAGAAGAGGGAAAGATGAAGGAAATTAAAATCTTATCTGAGAGTCCTATGACATACATTTTTTCTTCCTCTTAAAAGCTATAAACCATACATGATTTAGACATAAAAGATACAAGATAACTGTAAAAATATCGCTAGATGAGAAGGCACCAACCCACACAGCTCTCCAAACAGCTAGTCAAAACGTCAAATCACATGATTCTTCTTCAACAAGGGCGAACAACTATTCAGAATCGTTGCGGTACAATGAATCATCGTCCAATGAATACGGCAATAACGTTAAGCCCAACGTTATAAATTCACCTTTTCATATTCATTCAATTCCCCTTTTTACCGACGGCAAGCTCAGTCCAATAGCAAGCATTACACGGTCTTTACGGTCTTCACGTTTGCTATTATAACTCTTTCACGGGTCTTTCCCCTTTCCCCCTCCCCTCCCCTCCTCCGGTATCCCCCTCTCTTTTCACCCCCTCCTGTCGTAGGAAATGGGGATGAGTAAGAAGCATGGGTGAGGGTAAGAGGGTAGGATGATGAGTCAAGGGGGGATGAGAGAAGGGATTCAGGATGTAGGTTCTTTTAGACTTAAAAGGGCGGGTGCTTTTTGGAGTCGGATGTCACACGATTGTCTCTCTCTCTCTCTCTCTCCATTTATCTATTTCTCTCTCTCTCTCTCTTTCTATCTCACTCTATCTATCTCTCTATCTATCTTCTTTTCTCTCCACCTCTTTTTCTTTCACTCTCCCTCTCCCTTTCCATCTCCCTTTACCCTCCTCCCCCTCTCCCCTACCCCTCTCCCTTTCCCCCTCTCTCTCCCTTTACCCCCCTCTCTCCCTTCCCTCTCCCTCTCCCTCCCCTCCCCTCTCCCCCCTCCTCTCCTCCTCCCTCTCCCCCCTCCTCTCCTCCTCCCTCTCTCCCCTTTTGCTTGCTGTGATACAATTTGTCTTTCTTTTAACCCAGGCCCGACACCCAAGCCATTGTGTTAGCGATGGAAAAGGATGCTCCCCAGAGCTCTCCAGGCCAAAGACCCAACGTGGTATTTCTCTTTCTTCTTTTTTTTTTTCTTTTTCTTTTCTTTTTCTATCCTTTTTTTTTATTCGTTTTTTTTTCGTCTTTATGTGCGTGTGCCTTCCTGCCTGTCCGGTCCGACGAATAGGCCTATTTTCCTTCCTCCTTATCCTCTCCCCCTCTCTCCCTCTCCTCCTCTCCTCCTTCTCCCTCCTCTGCCGTGTGATTTTCGGTTTTGTAATTGTGAAAAGAGGCCATGGTATTTTTTTTCTCTCTCTCTCTTTATTTTTATTGTCGTTTGGGAAAGGGTAAGTGGTGGTTATGGTTGTTCATTGTTTTGATTGTTGGTTGTTATGGTTGTTGCTTGTTAATTGTTTTTTGGTTGTTTATTTATTGGTTATTGGTTGTTATGGTTCTTGGATGTTTATTGTATTGGTTGTTATGGTTGTTGGTTGTTTATTATATTGGTTGTTATGGTTGTTGCCTGTTATGGTTGTTGCTTGTTCATTGTTTTGGTTGTTTACTTATTGGTTGTTCTGGTTGTTGCTTGTTTATCTTGTTGGTTGGTATGGTTGTTGGTAGTTATGGTTGTTAGCTGTTATATGGTTTGTTGGTTGTTATGGTTGGTCATTGTTGTGGTCGTTGGTTGCTATGGTTGTTGGCTGTTATGGTTGTGGTATCAAGTACATCTAAGAGGAAACACGAGGTATAAAAAGTTTAAGAGCGAATCTATTAGTTTAGATTCATATATTCTGCATCATTAGAGTGTGTGTTCCTTTGATATATACAGTGTTTGTTTGTTTACGTGTGTGTGTGTTGTGTGTGTGTACGTGTGTGTGTGTCGGCGTGTGTGTATGTGTGTGTGTCGTCGCTTCTGTTGTTATTCTTCATTGTTATCATTCATCTTTTCCCCCCCCCCCCCTTCCGCCCACACCCCTGTTTCATTCAGTTACTTAAGTCATTTCAATCGCACTTCCTCTTCCATTAGCTCCCCCCCCCCTCCCCCCTTTCCTCTCCTTCCTCATCCATCCTCCTCCTACAACACCCATCACTCCTACCCCCTCTCCCCCTCCCCTCCTCCTCCCTGCCTTCCTCACTCGGTCTCATTACAAGGCAACTCACACGCACACCCTTGCTCCCTCCCCTCCCCCTCCCCTTCCCCCCCTTTCTTTACGCCTTGCCCTCCTACTCCCTTTCCCTTCCTCTTCCCCACCGCTTCCCTCTTCCCCCTCTCCCCTCTCCTTCCCTCGTTCTTTACTCCCTCTCCTGAATACCCCCCACCTCCCCCTCCCGTATTCCCTCTCCGTATACCCATACTCCCACCCACCCCCCACCCTCCCACCCTCTCCCCAATCCCCTTACTCCTCTTCCTACCCCTTCCCCTTCTCCTCCACCCCCTCCACTACCCACTACCCACTCCTCTCCCCACCACCTACCCCTAACACATCCCCACACACCGAAGCCACCCCCCTCCCCCTCCCACCTGTCCTCCTCTCCTACCCTCTCCCCCTCCCACCTATCCTCCTCTCCCACCCCCTCCCCCTCCCAGGTGCATTCCTCGAACCCCCAAGAACTAAACAAGGCACAGGAGTTTGAACATGCACCGCGTCAGTGGCTTGGGGGGAGGGGTGGGGGGGGGAGCGGGAGGAGGGACGGGGGGAAGAAGAAGGTGGATGATTGAGGAAGAAGGGGAAGACAGAGAGGGATGGTGGGGGGGGGGGGAGGAGGGATGAAGGGGGAGGTAGAAAGGAGAAGAGGGGGAGGAGGGATTAAGGGGGAAGAGAGAAGAAGAGGAGGGGAAGGGGAGAAGAGGAGGAGGAGGAAGATGAAGAAGAGTAGGCGTAGGGGTCAAGAAGAGAGAGAGAATGAAGGGAGGGAAGGAAGGAGGGGGGAGGGGGAGAGGGGGTGGCGGCGCTTATCAAGACGAGCTCCACCGACCGGCAAACCAGCGCATTCTTTCGGCAAGATTCACTGATTCAAGCTCCAATTACCCGCAATCATCTTGGCTCGACTTGATCTATGATGGGTGCTTGCTTGCTTGCACTTCTTTGAGAGAGAGGGTGGGGTGGGGGGATGGGGGCGGGTGAGTGGGTGAAGGGACAGGGGGAGTAGCCAGAAGTGTGAGTGTTTGTTTATGTTTAGGCGTGTGGTGTGTGGAATATAGATACATATCTATCTGTCTGTCTAATCACTCTCTCTCGCTGTCTAATCACTCTCTCTCGCTCTCTATATATATATATACACACACACACACACACACACACACATATATATATATATATATATATATATATATATATATATATATATATAGATAGATAGATAGATAGAGAGAGAGAGAGAGAAAGTAAAAATATATATATATATATCTTAAAGAAAATAAAAAAGCAGATTACGTTAATGAACACAACCCTAGAAAACTCAAACAATAATCCCATTAATATTCCAAACAAGCAACTCACAAACAAACAAAACAAAAACATTGTATATATTACCAAAAGTCACATCGTTAAAACATAAATCTTGATCAATAAACGCAATGAACACAATTAACGTGAAATACAACTTAAACAATATTCCAACCATTCTTTTTTTTTCCTTTTTTTTATTCTATCAGCGAGATATATAAGCATCATTTGCTTTTAATTAGAAGTGTCCAGACATCTCTTTCTTTCATTCAAGTCGCCAATAATTTTATTTGCTTGTCCATCAACACTAATATATGTTGAAAGCGCAAGCATGGCTTATAACGAACTAAAATTGCAAGCGTGCTAGTGACTACGGATGCTAGGAGTCTAAAGCAAATTGATGTTCTTGCTATTTATGTATGTTGAGTCGATATATATATATATATATATATATATATATATATATATATATATATATATATATATATATATTTTTTTTTTTTTTTTTTTTTTTTTTTTTTTTTTTTTTTTTTTTTTTTTTTTTTTTTTTTTTTTTTTTTTTTTTTTTTTTTTTTTTTTTCTTTGATAGATTTTTTATTATGATAGGAATGATAATTATCCTTTTGATCTGATGTGGAAAAAGGGTGTTTGGAAATATTTTTTAAAAATTTTCATTGTGTTACATAATCTTTATCATCAGATTATGGTGCTATAATTCATGGTATCAATAAACTATCCATCCCTAATATAACTAATATGTTTTGACTTGCTGCCAGTAGTACCTGTCATTAACCACTAATGACTGTAATCATTGTACTAATTACATCAGGAGTAAACACAATGCTCAATAATTAAACTAAAATAATGTGTCATAAAAATGAAAAAAGAAAATAATAACAATGAAGACAATAATGGCAATGATAATAGTAAAAATAATGATAACAATAATAGTAATCATAACAAGAGTATTAATAACAGATCAGCATATGACCAATTACGAACCAACGACAAAGCAAGATCAGAATAGATCAATAAAACAACAAAACAAACAAACAAACAATAGAAAACACAGACAAAATAAATAAATAAAAACAAAGTGACAATGGCAAAAAAATAAAAATAAAAAAAAATAAAAAATAAAAAATAAATAAAATAAAAGGAATACATATACATATAAGGCCGAAACAACCCACAAACCTTTAAGAGTGAACACACAAAAACCTTCTCATGAGGTTTGCAAGAGTCATGGTTCAGTGGACAAAGTACCCGAAGCTACAGTATTAATAACTATGTATGTGACAAAGGCTTCATCACTTGTATAGTTTGCAGCTGGTATTTTGGGAGGGCAATGGGAGGGGAGGGAGGGAGGGGGGGAGGGAGAGGGAAGAAGGAGGGATATGAGAGGGAAAGGAAGGGGGGAGGGAAGAAGGAGGGATAAGAGAGGAAGGGGGGGGGGAAGTAAGAGAGGGGAGGGGGCGGGGGAGGAAGGAAGAAAGGAGAGGAAGAAGAGGGAGAAATAGGGAGCGGAAAGAGGAAAGAGGGGGAGGGGGGTAGAAGAAAGAGAGTATGAGGAGAGGGATTAAAAGGAAAAAGAGATAAGATAGAAAGAGAGAGAGAAAAAAAATAAAGAAGAGATAGAAGAAGAAGAAAAGAAGAAGGAAGAGAGAATACAGATCAAAGATACCAAATAAACAGTATACAGGAAGTGAAAGTTTATGGTAATGCTACACAGCAGTGATTTTGCGAGTGGTTCCAATCATCATATCTGCAAGGTTGCAGTAGTGGCTGCAGCAACGAGAGCGGTGTTAGCAATGGTGGTAGCGATGGTTGGTGGTGTCTGGTAGTTGCAAGGTCAGGTAATAGCTCATTTGATAGCATTGGGATGCTCATATCAAAATATTGTGTAATATATGTATATATATATGTATATATATATATATGTGTGTGTGTGTGTGTGTGTGTGTGTGTGTGTGTGTGTGTGTGTGTGTGTATAGGGAGAGAGTTATGTAGATAGATATAGATGGATAAATACAAGATAAATTGATAAATACAAGATTACAACGTTTTGATTCTACAATAGTTGCTGTAATATAATTTTCATCATAATTAACAATGATAATAATGATAATACTAATGGTAATATATATGATATTTATCATAGTTAATGACAATATTAGTAATAATGATAATAGTGGTGAGCATAATAATGATGATTGTAATGATAATCAAATAGATAATTGTGATAATGATCATGATGATAATAATGAAAGGATAATGAGAATGATAACAACAATATTGTCTTAATTATTATAAAAATAATCACTAATAATATTAGTAATAATAATAGTAATAATGATAATGATAATTATAATAATGACAATAATAAAGACGATGATAATAATGATAATGATGACAATAACGCTAATGATGATAATGATAACAATGTTGATAATGATAATGATGATAATAATCATGATGATAATAAAGATATTGATAATAAATCAAAGAGTATAGTAATAATAACATTGATAACATAAATATCAATAACCAATCTACTAAATAAAAGAAATAAGGAAAACAATAACAATAATCATTAAAAAAATGTCAATAACTCAAAAACAATAACAAAATGATAACAAACAACCAAACAAAAGTAAATAATACATTCACGTATTTGTTTACTTGTCACACGCGCTATACAGACACTACTGATATCTATATGACACAAAAATCCTTAACAAAAACACAATGCAAAAAAAAATGAGTGTTCAAAAAAAAAAAAAAAAAAAAAAAAAAAAAAAAAAAAAAAAAAAAAAAAAAAAAAAAAAAAAAAAGTGAAAAAAAAGTGAGAAAAGCAATTTCGCGTTAGATTTCAACTTCCGTTTCTTGACTGATAAACGTATGCAAGATTTGAAGAACAAAAGCATTTTCAAGTCAACGGAAAATGGTAAAGATTGTATCTGGTATTTTGTTATGACAGACCCCTCCCCTCCTCTCTCCTCCCCTCCCCTTCCTCCTCGACCTATAATAGTGGAAAAAAAATATATAGTATTTTTTATTGCTAGTATCTTTTTCCCTGTAGTGCTATCTAGATTTGCAAGGGCATATGCAAAGAAGTAAAAATAATTGATACTACTGCAGTTGCCATTGTCAATTTTGTTGATAATCATAATCAGAAATAATAGACTGAAAATATTACGTTTCTTAAATTATATGCTTCCTGTTGTTAAGTACATTTATACTTTGCATTTATAAAGAGGAATATGTAAAACAAAGATATTAGAAAGAAAGAGAAACAGGGAGAGCGAAAGCGAGAGAAATAGATGAATAGATAGATAAATAGAAAGAGAGACAGACAGAGAGAGAGAGAGAGAAAGAGAGAGAGAGAGAGAGAGAGAGAGAGAGAGAGAGAAAGAAAAAGAGAGGGAGAGAGAGAGAGATAGAGAGAGGGAGAGAGAGATTCCAATAAACTCACTCGTAATACATTCATGGATATATACACGTTTCATCTTTTTTTATAATCATTTTATCTTTCTTATTTTTTAATTCTCACTATTTTCAACGGTCTCCTTCAACGTGTTATTATTCTTTATTGTTCCTTTATCTCACTCACTATTTCTCTTCTCTCTTTATATATTCTTTTAACGTCCGTACCATGTTGTTGACAATATGTTTTCATTTTATTAGTATTATCATAACTAGTATTATTATTGTTATTACTAACGTTTTTATTATTTCTATTTTCAATATTATCATTATCAATGTTATTGTTATTATCGTTATTATCATTGATAGTATCATTATTATTGTTATTACTATTATTATTATCATTGTTATTATTTTCGCTATTATTATTATCATCACTATTATCATAATTAACATTATCATTATTATTCTTATTATTTCTATCATCATCATTATCATTATCGTTATTATTATCATTATTATTCTTATCATTTCTATCATCATCATTATCATTATCGTTATTATTATAGTTAATATTTTATTACTATCATCCCCATTATCATTATCATTACACTACTCTTATTGCTATCATTATTATCACAGTCATCATTACCATTACCATATTACAAATACCATTATTTCATTTATTTGACTACGAACAAATATCCCAAAGGCACAAAGAATAGAGACGAAATTGGTATTTTGGGACACTGTGATTTGGGGACTGGCTTCTCTTCTCCGTATCCTTTCGCTTCAGTTCCTGCAGTGGTTGTTGCCCTTAATTCTATTTCTTATCACAAATCAAAATAGAAACGTCCTTTGTGATACGACTAGTTATTGAATAAAATTTGATCTTCAAAGATTATTTGTTTAAAGCAAAGATGAATGTTTTGGGAGTCATTATTAAGGGTTAAAGTCGCAGTCACATGCACGCACTCAGACGCGGGTGTAGCGGCCGCGCCAAACCGCAGGGAAACCAGCCAGTTTTACACCAACAATGTCTCCGGTGGGATGTCCCTTATCCCCGCTTTTTCAAACCCTCACGTCTTGCACCGGGGAAGTAATAAGGAAAATTAAAAAAGGGGTGGAAATACCCCACTTCTTCCACTCTTTTTTTCTCTCTCTCACTGTCTCTCTTTATCTATCTCTCTCTCGCTCTCTTTCTTTCTCTCCCTCCCTCTCTCTCTCTCTCTCTCTCTCTCTCTCTCTCTCTCTCTCTCTCTCTCTCTCTCTCTCTCTCTCTCTCTCTCTCTCTCTCTCCCTTTCCCTCTCCCTCTTTCCCTCTCTCTCCCTCTCACCTCATTAACCCCCCTCCACCACCCCCAGTCGCGTCCCAACCGCGTCCAAAAGCGCCCCCCCCCCCTTTTCCGAGTCCATGAAAGCACTCTAAATATGGAAAGAAAGGGTGAAACTCCGGCCTTTTTTTTCTCTTCTTGTTTTTTTATGGCTTCGGTCGACCACAAGGAGACCACCTGCCTTTGGGATCTCGGCGCCCTCTGTAGCGGAGACGGCAGAGGAGACACTGAAGAGGCGGTAGCGGAGACGTAGCGGTGGCGGAGGGAACGTAGCGGAGAGAGAAAGGAGTCGGTGGAAATGTAGCGGAGAAAGAGAGGAGTCAGCGGAAATGTAGCGGAGAAAGAAAAGAGAGGTAGTGGCGGCGGAGGGAACGTAGCGGAGACAGAACGGAGATGTAGCGGAGAAACAGAGAAAGTAGTGATGATAGAAGACGTAGCGGAGACAGAGGTAATGTAGCGGCGACGAAGGACAGGTAGCGGAGAAAGACAAGAAACGTAGCGGACGCAAAGAAAACGTAGCGGGAACTCAAAGTACAGGTAACGATAGAAAGAAAGAAGTAGCGGCGGCGATAAAGCAACGGAGACGCAGCGAAAACCAAAGAATCTCCGAAGAGTTACACCACAAACACAGCAGAATAAATGGAAATGCAGCAGAAGTACCAACGTACCGCAGACGTAGCGGAAACACGTAGCGCGAACGCCACCTATGACGCGCTGCATCCGGGCCTCTCCGCTCAACAGTGTTATCGGCGGGTCGCTCCTCCGCCCGCTCATTAGCACTCAAGACGAGAGCGTAAAGTGTTATTTGTTATTCTGCACTTGCGTGAGCGCGGCGCCAAGACCCGAGAGGCCTAAATGGGGGGGAGGAGGGGGAAGGGGGAAGGGAGGGAAGCCGGAACGCTGCCCCGCGACCGCTAATTGTCCTGGTTCTACGCCCGGTTCGACCCGCAGCCGACCCGACCTGCGGCAGCGGCGACGGCTGGTGGCGAGGCGTCAGATTTTAGGGGTTGGATGTAAGTGAGTTTTAAAACACTCTTTAGCAAACTTCC
>BOPN01002249.1:190000-195000 GCA_017312705.2 Penaeus japonicus
CAATCAAGTTCAAATTATAATGAAAGTAATAATTATGACAATAAAACCACGTTGATATCAGAGATGGCGAAATTCGTATCATAAAACAAAAATGACAAGGGGCGGGGAAAAGTCTAAGATAATTTAAAGAAATGAATAATCTGAATAATAAAACATACTTAGTTACAAAGTGTAGCAGAAGAAAACCACCAAGAAAATAATCAAAGATAAATATCACAATCTCTCCATCCAAAGCAAAAGTAAATAGAAAACGAATACCAGTCACCCTCCCCCTCACCCCCACCCCCACCCACCCCCTATCTTCAAAAAAAGAAGAAAAAAAAAGAGTACAAAATGCTCCCAAGTCTAAATTCACAGAAGCGCCACATCGCGGCAGGCATAAGCCACTAGCGAAGTGACATATGAAATCACCTAAATGACAATGTAAGACAATAAACCGAGATAAAATCTGGCACAAAAAGAAGCGCGCGTGTCCTGATTGGCTCGCTGATAATGAAAACTCTCGTAAGCTCCGCCCCCTTTTTTGTTCCTCTGCCAATGAGCGTGGAGCTACCGGTCATGCTGGGGGGATGGTCTAATTTTGCTAAATGATCTGATTCCGAGTCAATTTGGATCGACGGAGTGACTTACGTATCCCGCTGAGCGATCGATTTTCGAGAGTGATCGATATGATATGATATGTTTCTTTTTCCTTTTTCTTTAACGCTTTTGGAGTGTCGTATTACCAAGTAAAACAAATGTATATAGTCTTAGTCATTAGCGCAGTGCTTTTGCAAGATTGAACACATGACGAGTGTAAGATCCAACATTTTGTGACGGCGAAAGATCAGATAATTCGGTGTATCTTACAAGAACAATAAGATAACCGTAAAATCATATTCATAAAATTTCTTACAACCAGACCCGGAGCATAGATCATGAATACAACACAAACTATCAAGAAATAATTAGACAATATAACTCATAAAATCTATATACATAATCTATCTATCTTCTGAATACAGTATCCCCCTTTTCCTCACAGCCTACCCCAGTCATTAAATTTAACGTTTGAGGCTAGAGAATAGGCCTACGAAGCCTAGTCATCTATCCCAATCCCTCGGGAAGCTGTGATGGGATATAGACGGAGATGAGCGTGAAAATCCTAATAAATGTGTAGCATATTACAGGTCTGTGATCCATATATCAGATACAAGGCACTGATTATCTGAAGAAGTCGGGGTGGAAATATTGAGGGCAGAATAGTGACATGGTGTTTGATGGATCGCGGGTGGCGTAACCTAACCATTAGATTCAGCATAACAAAGATATAATTGATTATGAATGTTTAAGGTTATTCATACCCTATAATGACATTACTGACAGGGTGAATATATTAAGAATTATCTTGATATACGAGGGTAGGGTTAAGTGTGTTATTCTATATAGTGTGTGAGCGTGAGTGTGATGTACATTTAGATATATCTATATAAACTTTTCCGCCTTTTCTTCTACTGGAAAGAATACTTCCCACAAAAATGAAATAAATAACAGTCACACTAGAAATAACCTGAACCTTTATTTCCTTCCAGACACACCAGAAGAAATAAAACTTTTAACTGAAAAATGTCTAAGCGAGCAGACCCATCTCTCATTGTCGGTGTGGCCATTATAGCCAGGCAGGACCTCTTATTAGTAACGTTGTGAACCCACACCTACACGTACTCATTAAGTCAACCCCATTTGTTAATCTAATGTAGTCCCACACCACTACTCTTGTGCTGTATGTTCCCACACTCACACGCACACGCGCACGCAACACGCACACGCACATGCACACGCACACGCAACACGCACACGCACATGCACACGCACACGCAACACGCAATCACATGTATGTATGGAGACAAGGGAATACGTTTATATTGCTCGATTGGAACTGTATGTATGTATAAAATGCGTATATGATCAGTTTTGTAGTTTTAGATATTCTCACATATATTAACTTGTAGAAATATAATTTTCTGTGAGAATGAATTAATTTACATACATTTCAACCCTTTTATACACGTGTACGTAGAGACAAGAATGTAATATGTACTTTGTCAATACGTATAAATAGTGTACATGATATACTCACTCCATTGAATGAATAAATGCATCAAAAATATATCTCTATTACAAATGTACGTCCATATATCTCGCATAACTAGTCAACTAAATCAGTCTACTAACTAGTTACAAATAATATCGATTACCCAAACAACTATTTCTAGAAATCTAGCTAGTTAGACATACGTGTGAATAATAGTATCAGTGTCTTACGGGTTATGGGTTGGGGTGGGGAGGGGGAGGGGGGAGGGGGGAAGAGGTGGAGTGGGAGGGGGAGAGGGGGAAGAGGTGGGGTGGGAGGGGGAAAAGGGGGAGAGGTGGGAGGAGAGAAAAAGGATGGAATAAAGGGTAGGGAAAAGGGGGAGATGGGAATGAAAAGAAAGAAGAAGAGGAGGAAAGGGAGAGAAAGAGGAAGAAAAGAAGAGGGAAAAGGAAAGGGAGAAGGGTTGTAGAAGAGGGAAATAGCAGAGAGTAGAAGGAAAGAAAACAAGAAAATAGAAAAAAAGAAAACGAAAGTGAGAAATAGGAACTAGAAGAGGAGAAAAAGGGGTATGAAAGGGAATAGAAGGCAAGAAAAGGGAGAGGGGTTGGATGAGAGGGGGGGGGGGGGGGTCTCGCGAGCTCCTGCCAACCTCCATGACGAATCCCTTTACCCGCTCATGGTGCCTTGTCAAATCTTAAAGCACAGTTTCAGTGCGTAGTTGCGTTATACAAGCAGAGTTTTTTTTTTTTTTTTTTTTTTTTTTTTTTTTTGGGGGGGGGGGGTTGGGAATCATAAAATTGTCTATGTGGATATAACGGTAAGTGTGTATATATATGTATATATGTATATATATATATATATATATATATATATATATATATATTACTGTATGTCTATCCATCTGTCTCTGTATCAGTGTATCTACCTATCTATTTGCCAATGTGCCTCTCTATCTAGTTGTCTATCTGTCTGTCAATCTACATACGATAAATTCAAAACAAATTAATTTCATAACAAATGACAAACAATTCAACACAAACACCAACTTGTATATATATATCAACTGTAAAACAATTATATTAGATCACTACTACAAAAACAAACAATATCACAATTATGTCTACAGTAACCAAATCTTATAATCCGCTTGATTAAATGATCATAGTGATAAGCCTACCTTATCTGTCTCTTAAGTCAGTTTTTTTCACAAGTTGTGTATATAAAAAAAACAAGATTTTTTTTTTTTTCCGTTTGATGCCACGAACAAGAGATGCTACAGTTGCCAAGTGGTCATTTTTCACTTCGATTTCTCTACGATCTCCCTTTTTCTTCTCTCTATTTTTTTTCTTTAATATTCAGCTCGGAATCTCGACTTAAATTCTGTGTGGCAAGTTTATCTGATTGTTATGATCATATCAAACGCCATCTGTCTGTCTGTTTTCGTTTTTTTACGTGTTTTGATTAGAGTTTTTTTGTCCAATCTGTTTATCAAAAGTCACATTAGGGGTATTCAATTAATGATGGTGATGGGGGGGCTTATTTCAACATAATCCGTTTTTAATATCATTTAATAGCTTGTTTTTTTTTAGCGTTTTTTTATATGTCGAATCCGCGTGAATCCGGAGAGATCCGTGAGAATGGGAATGACGTCATTTTTTTGTATCACTAAAGGGAAAGGTGGAACGTGGAACACCTGTTTATAAGGTCACCATGAGATTTTTAAAATATATTTATATATTTGTTATTTGTCACTGATTCTTTCCAGCTAGGGTAGCATCTTATATACATACATACACGTATATATATCATATACATACAAACAAAGAAGCAATATATATATATATATATATATATATATATATATATATATATATATACATATATACATATACATAGGGTACGGATATACCTATGCATGTACGCCCATAAGTGCGTACATGCGCACTTATGTGAGTTTGTACGTGCGTCCGCATACATGTGTTTGTATATGCATTATACAACTTCAATCAACAACTTCCCCCTCCACCCCCTTCACCCCCTCCACCCCCCCAACCCTCTCCCTCCGAATCCTATCGTGGTGTTTCTTAATTCAATCTCCAGCACGATTTTAGAGGCTGGCTCATACTGGCGTGGATCGTCGGCCATTGTGCCTGCCTCACTCTCACGCAAGGCGGTAGGGAGAAGGGAGAAGGGAGGAAGGGAGGGAAGGAGTGGGGGGGGAGAAGGGAGGGAAGGAGTGGGGGGTGGGGGGAGGAGGGGGGAGGAGGAGGAGTGGGGGTTGGAAGGATGAGGGGGGGGGGAGGAAGAAGGGAGGGAGGAGGAGGAGTGGGGGTTGGAAGGATGAGGGGGGGAGGATGAACGGAGGAGTGGGAGTGGGAGGAAGAGAGACAATTTTAGGGGGAAGGAAGGGAGAGATTGAGAAAAGTGTGTGAGAGAGAGAGAGAGAGAGAGAGAGAGAGAGACAGAAAGAGGAAAGGCAAGGAAATAACTCAAAGAACAATATCAATAACAGAATCAGCAAAAAAGAAAAACAGCAACAACAATAAATCATGCCATCATAATAACACAGATAACAATAATAATACCAATAATGAAATTAAAAACAAAAATTCCGTTAACCAGCTTAGCGAGGAACCACGAAAACTTTCAATTTTCCAATTAGCCAATTACGCGGCTGAAACTCATCTCAAAAAGGGGTAAAAAAAAAAAAAAAGTTATATTCTTTAAAATATACTGCAGGCAAAAATGAGGATGTAACATTAGTTTCATATTTTGCTGCTTTTTTTAACATCTAATTGTAGGAAAGGCGAGATAATATATTTTATGTTAACGGATATTCAAATCGTAACGGTTTTAAACGGCTATTCAAAAATTAATCGTATTTTCACTTTCTTTTCATATTTTTATTTCTTTTTTGCTTGCTTTA
>BOPN01002249.1:202500-207500 GCA_017312705.2 Penaeus japonicus
ATGTACGATCATGGGAGTGGTAATGCCCTCAGGCGACAGCTGACGCGGTTGAGGACATGGGAGATCCACGAATGGAGGGAGAGGAATGAGGAGGAGAGAGGGGGGGAAGGGAAGGGAGAGAGGAGAGAGAGGAAGGGATGAGGAAGAGAGAGGGGAAGGAAGGGAGAAGTATGAGAAGGAGAGAGGGGAAGGGATGAGGAAGGGAGGGAGAGGTATGAGGAGGAGAGAGGGGAAGGGTAGAGGAGATGAGAGAGGAAGGAACGGAGAAGAGAGAGGGAAAGATATGAGGAAGAGAGAGAGATGGGATGAGGAGGAGAGAGGGGAAGGGTGGGAGAGTATGAGAGGGAGGGGAAGGGAGGGAGGAATATGAGGAGGAGAGTGGGGAAGGAAGGGAGGAGTATGAGGAGGAGAGAGGGGAAAGGAGGGAGATATATGAGAAGATAAGGGGATGAGATAATGATGAGATAGGGAAAGTGATTAAGAGAAATATAACTAGGAAAAAGGAGAAGGGATAGAGAGAAATATGAGGAGAGAGGGACAAAAATGAGGAAAGAGGGAGAGGGGGATGTATGAGGCAGGTGAAGAGGAAGGAGGAAGAATGAAGGATGAAGACGGGAGAGGAGATAGAATAGGGGAGGATGAGGAGAGATAAAAGTGGAAGGAGAGGAGAAGAAGGCGGAGAGATGGGATAGAAAAGAGTGAGGAGGAGAGGAGAAAAGTGAAATTGGTAAGAAGGAGAGAAAAGAAAGAACAGAAAAGAAAGAGAAGGAAAGAAGAAAAAGGAGTGAAAAAGGATGATAAGGAGGAGGAGGTGAAGGAGGAGATAAAACAATGGGAAACATGCGAGAGAGAGAAAAAGAGAAATAGAGAGAGAGAGAGAGAGAGAGAGAGAGAGAGAGAGAGAGAGGGAGACAAAAAACTCGCGGACATAATTCTCACGCTATCAGAAATCAATAAGAACGCCAGAAAAGAAAAGAAAACCTTGATGATAATGACAAAGGAAACGAACAAGAATTCCGATGAATAAATAATCTTAAAAGATGATAGGTAAAGAGTAAAAAGTAAAGAGTTAGAAGATGAGAGGAAGGAGGGAGGGGGAAGAGAGAAGGGCGAAGGGTAATACGTTTAGGGAGGGGTAAGGGGTAAGGGGGAAAGGTAAGATAAGGAGGGAAAGGGTAGATGAGAACTAAGGGGAAGGGTGAAACAGGGAGGGAAAGGGTAGGGAGGGAATAAAAGCGAAGGGATAAGGGAGAAAGGTGAAACAAGATGGAAGCGGGTACAGATGGAATAAAAGGGAAGGGGTAAAGGGGAAGGGTGAAACAGGGAGATGAAGATTACGAAGGAAAGGTAAGAGGAAGGAGCAAGGGTGAAGGGGAGACGGTTGAAGAAGGGTAAGGGGGGAGAGGGGGAAGTGCCAAGGATCAGGTGAAAGGGTAGGTCGTGGGTACAGACACAAGAATCTTGAGATGACGTGATAGATGGCACTCTGTGGCACTCTCAGGCAAGAAACTTATGGGCAGCGAGAGATGTCGTTTATCATAGTTAAATGCGTTGCTGCGACCAATTACTTTCCGATTATCTGCGCCGTTTTGGGAAGATGGAGTTTATAGCGGTCATTTGGATTTTTTTTTTTTTTTTAATCTTTACACAATATTCCTTTAACCATTTATCAACTGATTTGGAAACCAGTGTATTAAATCCTTTCTTTTAAGTTTGATAAGGGGATAGGAAACGTCGTGAGCTTTTGGACACAGCAACTGCGTTTTAGCTTTGCAACCAATTATGAGGTGTTGTCATCAATAAATTGAGACTTCGTGCGTGTGTCTAATATTTTCCTCGTTACATACTTGAACGTGTTTTGCATGTCATTTTCCTTATCAACATTGTTTACATCATTATTTATATCATTATCATCATCCTCTTTTTCTATATCTTCGTAAAAGTCGATGTAGTAACAATACTGGCCGGACGGAATTCATGTGATATCCGTTTTGTGGGTTGTTATACCCGTAGATTTTATTCGCTATTTTATGTCAGGAAATTACGCTGTCGTGTGTCATGTATAATTTGAAAGCAAATATACCAAATTTCGGGAAATTTGATCCTCGTTGACGCATTGACATTTCGCTCATTCTAATTTGCTTGGTGAAAGGACTGGCACCATTTCTTTTTTTTCTTATTGCTTGAAAATACTTTACTTTCATGTACGCATAGGATCTCATTAATCGAACGGAAATACATCTGTAACGATATAAAGGACATAGAGATATTTCAGCTGGCGTTGCATATTTAGAACTATCTTTAACAAACCTTTTTTTTGCAACTTTTGTTCAATCGAGCTCTTTAGAAAACGAGTAAAGGTCAACGCAAAGTCTTTCCTGTATGATGATTACTTTTGAATATACATTTATGATCGTGGATAAAATATTAAAAGTGATAATATGTAGAATCGATTTCGGTATTTTTTTTCTTCCCTGTCTATTAAGCAATTTCTCAAAAAGGACTTCAACATTATTTTTATTTCCTTTTTTTTTTTTTATCTGATCATGCTTATGTTCCCGACTAACAGAGATTTCAACGCTCGTCAAAGTAGTTATCCTTACAGTGTCTCTCTCTCTCTCTCTCTCTCTCAAATTTACAGATTTCCTTCTTTCTTTCTAATTTTTTCCTTCTTTCACACGCTAAAACATTATCACTAACCGAAGATTATTCCTTGATGACCTCAGGAATATTTATAGAATGGTAAGAGTTATGTGCTTTAAAAAACAACAACATTTTTTTCCCCTTTGGCTAACGATCAGTGTGTGTGATTCATCTCCATAAGAAATGTGATTAGCCAATATATTTCGTTTCCTGCGTGTACTAACTCGTGGTTGTTTTCTTTCGTAGGGAACCGAGATTTGTTTTTTTAATGTAAGAACTATTTGGATTAACTTGCAAAAACGGCCATTCAAGAGTACTTCTGTATCTTTTTTATCGTCATTTTCTTTCGAAGAGGATCTTGCAAATGTCTTGACCTACTGAGCAATTGATCGAGTCACTTCGGCCTTTCCAATCATATGTTTAAACTGCTCACTATAATACATCGCCAAATCGTGGCATCATTCATTAGTTTGTCCTTCTTAAAACGCGCATTTAGTATGATAGACAACTGTCCTAACAAACATATCAGTTCTCTGAAAATAGTTCATCGTATAACTCCTTGAAATCGTGATTATTTTTAAAACACACTTTATTTTTTTCTTGTTTTCCTGTTATTTCTTTGATGTCCCGATGTTATCATAGACTTCGTCCGACTTCACATGTACTTGCAGTTTTGTACCAGGTGCGCGCGGATGCAAAGATATTTCTTTCCCACTGTAACCTAATATGTACACAACGAGGCACAAGTTCCTACCTTAATGCCATGTTCTGTAGGCGAGACATGTTCTGAGGTCATGGTGACAGGCGGCGACAGCTGGGTCACTGGGGAATCACAGGTCAGCGATGGGGTCACACTGGGCGAACTGTCACCTACATCCTTGGGATTTTCGACTTTGCAGAGCATATTGTTGTACACCACGGGATGGTTTGACAAAAGAAGGCTACTTCCAGCTTTGTCTGCGAAGGAATCCATTTCAGGTTCACCACATGGGGGTGTTGCACGGGGCGTTTTGTCACCGATTTCAATCACTGCTACGAGTTTGGGCACTGTATCACTAGACGGACCGACACCATGTATACGCAGGTCCATGTGTGTATATGTGTGAGCGGATTGGGGCGGGAGGCAGCGTGCACATGTGAGCGCGTGTGCACTGGGGGGTGTCTCCCACGCATCTGCGGGGCTACCACTCCGCCATGGCCGCCTCCGCCAGGAATGAGGTCATCAGCAGGGCAGCTCGGGCCAAAGGTCTACGGGACAGGTACACCGCCAACCCCACCCTCTCTGCCGCGATTCCCTCACTCGGCGAACCGACTTCGGAATTCCTCTCGAGATCAAAGCCGTTCGGGTGCAAATGTGCGAGGAGCGAGCGCGTGTGTGTGCGTGAGGGTGCGTGTGGATATAGGTGGACCCGAGCCTCTGAACGCGACCAGTCCCTATGCGGCCAAATCGCAACTCTTAACTCTTGCAGCCTGAGAGCATCCCCTTGGCTGACCCCACCGCGACCCCGCTCGCCAATCCCCGCTCACCCGCTCCACGCTTTTTAAAACGCCTAGGATCCGCGGATCTTCCTTCGTCGATTTTGCAGTTCGACTTGTTCCGACTTACGTGTTCCTCCCGCGCCTTAAAACAACGATTGAAAAGGCAATAGGAATGAATGAAAGCCCTCGCCAAAATAAAACCCGGCCAAAATCCGGGCTCGTACAACCCAGAGGAAGAAGGCCGCGTGTGATTGGC
The DNA here is from genome assembly GCA_017312705.2 of Penaeus japonicus. Classification (NCBI taxonomy): domain Eukaryota; kingdom Metazoa; phylum Arthropoda; class Malacostraca; order Decapoda; family Penaeidae; genus Penaeus; species Penaeus japonicus. Next base: position 206,879 of record BOPN01002249.1, read on the forward strand.
TGGATAATGTTTGTAGGCGTGAATCTCCACCCCGAGGCAGCCACTGAACGAGAGGTGAATAGCAAGTGACCACTCACACTCAGTTGCTCTCAAGCCCTTGGAAGAGAAGGTTGTACTCCTCCGGCTAACGGAACGACCTCGCAGGCCAGTCATGGACAGCGAGTACTTAATGATTTCTAGTTTTTTTGTTTTTTTTGAGAAGACGATTCAGATAGAAACACTTGCAGATATATCTCTCACACTTAGCTACGAGTGTGAGGTAGAACATACGCGAATCGTAATTGTCGTATTGAAAGAATGACTTATTAATGAGTCGATTTTTTTTCTTCTTTTCTTCGGGAAAGGGGCAGGAGGGGGAGGAGGAGGGGGGGGGGGGGAGAGCAGCCGACGACAGCGCTGCCTTGCATCATCTTCGCCCTCCGGACATGACAGTGAAAGTTCCGGAGTCCACCTTCACCGTCGCCACTTTGCCACGCGACCTGTCTTGCCTTGCCTACAACTACGGCCACTTCCAGCGCCACTTTATGGATGAAGTGCTGGTCTCGGGTTGCCCCTCTGTTGCTCCAAGGCGTCGGGAGCTTTTCGGATCTTTGTTTTTTTATTTGTTTTCTCTGCTTCACTC
>BOPN01002249.1:217500-220000 GCA_017312705.2 Penaeus japonicus
CTTGTAAATGTATACCTCTATTTTTTCTTCCTTTCCTTCTGTCTTTTTAAGCCTGTAAGAGCTGGAGTCTTGCAGCTGCCATGTTGCAGCTTCATTTGTTTACACTGAAAATTCTAGTCTGTATTTTGGTGAATGGGAGAAAAATTGTTTATGGCCCTTGTCTAGTATTCGTTGTAGTACACGTATAGTTTATGGTATTGCTATTTTTCCCATTCTTTTTTTTATTTCATTGCGTTATATCATACTTATGGTTAAGCAAGTAATTCTATGAACGACTTTCAATGGTAAATGTTAGTATTCTTTGCATAATAACAAAACAAAAGGCATTATCCTAGTCTACACAACACACCGATAGCATCACAACTTCGAACCATAAAAAAGACAAATAAACTACAAAATATTAACCACACTATAAAGCACTTCCTCCCACTTACCAGACCCGAACACACATCCCTCAAACTTGTACTTCCTTCCAAGTCCCAGAACAAGCCGAAGACCATAATCCCCTTTCCTAAAAAAAAAAAAAAAAAAAAAAAAAAAAAAAAAAAAAAAAAAAAAAAAAAAAAAAAAAGAGAGAGAGAGAGAGAGAGATTCTAGTCCTAGTACATGTTCTTGGCCCAATCTTGTCCACTTCCCAGCTCGGGAGTAGACTCCTAGGAGTAGACTCTCTCCAGGTGGAGCCTTTCAACACGTCTGCTTTACTGAGAGAGAGAGAATCGTCTAGAAGTCCGGTTATGTATGTGTCTCTTTAGAAGCTGGAGTTCTGGTGGTGTGTCTGGCTTTAGTCTCTGGGTGATGACCTCATAGTCTCTGGGTGATGACTTCATGGTCTCTGGGTGATGAATTCAACTATGACTGCTGAACTGCTAATTATATTTACAGTAATAGGGCTGTTATTGTCCTGTAGACTTAATCTATACGATCAGAGTTTGCTAGTTATTTGCTAGTTGTATTATCCTAGTTGTAGTTATGTCGTAATCAAGTAAAACAATACCAGTTACTAGTTTCATATACAGTCACGACTTTATAAGGTAACTGTTTGATAGGTGACTCGTCAGCACAGTAATACGATGACACAATAATCAGACACATCTCGCTAATGACCGAGATGCTGACGCGGCAGATAATTTCCGACAATCAATCAGTCAGACATATCTATATATCGTCCATAATAAAAAGAAAGAAAGAATAAAAAAAAAAAAATCAGACAAACAGACGTTGATTCGAAACCCTCTGTATTTATCCAGAATACGAATATCCAAAAATGTATAGTGTTATTACAACTTTACATCATGATACCGCATCCTAATAGCAAATCTTAAGCCAAAAAATAACTCAAATTATCTTTGAAAAAAACAATTCCTCTCTAACAACTTCCCTTCCCCCCTCCCCAACAACTCCCCCTCCCTCCCCCTCCCCCCTGCCCCGCCCTTACAACCCGAGATCCACAACACACTAGCCAAGCTACAACCTCGGGAGCGTTCAAGAAGCAAGAAGAATTCCATAATATATCATCTTCTGAAGACGTGATGGGAGGGGGTGGAGGAGGGGTGGGTGGAGGGGGTGAAGGAGGGATGGAGGAGGAGTGGGTGGAGGGGATGAAGGAGGGGGTGAAGGAGGGGGTGAAGGAGTGGAGGGGGTGAAGGAGGGGTGGAGGGGAAGAGATAGAGGTGAAGGATGAGACGAAGGGAAGAGTGGTACGGGGGGAGGAGGGGTGGGTGGAGGGGAAGAGATAGGGGTGGGGGATGAGACGAAGGGTAGAGTAGGGGGATGGGGAAGAAGAACGGGAGAGTGGAAGATTAGGGAGGGGGGAGAAGGAGGGGAGATTAGGGAGGGGGGAGAAGAGTGAGATTGGGGAGGGGGAGTGAGGGGGATTAGGGAAGGAGGGAAGAGGGGAGAGATTGGAGAGGAAGGGGAGGGGGGAAGAGGGATGTGAGGAGGAGGGAAGCAGAGGATGTGATGGGTCAAGGATGGGGTGGAGGGGGGAGGGGGGAGGGGTAGGGGTAGGGGGTGATAAGGGAAGAGGAGAAGGGGGTAGGTTAGAATGGGGAGGCTAGGAGGAGATGCGGGTGGGTGGGTGGGGGAGAAGGGAGGAGGAGAAGAGAGGGGAGGGGAAGGGGGGGGGGTAAAGGATATGAGACGATGCCGCTGTGAAAGTAGAAGGCTTATTAATAGGAACTAGCTAATCGCTTTGCTATTTTTTTCTCCCGCTTTTCTTTCGATTTTTCTCATCCTCACTGTTCTTATTATTATCATAATTATCCTTAGTCTCATTATTAACATCATTGCTGTTACCATTATTATAATTAGCGGTAGTCCTAGTGATGGTATCATTAATATCTTTATCAACATTATTATCACCATTGTTATCATTATCATTATCATCATTACCTTTATTCTTATTATCATTATCAACATAATTGTCATCATTACTATTAAAATTATTACCACTATAATTATCATTATCATCAGTTATTATCATTATCATAAAAAAAATCAT
>BOPN01002250.1:0-5000 GCA_017312705.2 Penaeus japonicus
TCTAAAAACAGTAAAACACACAAAAAAACAAAACACAAAAATGTCTCTAGCTCTACAATGAGTGACGAAAAGGGAGTGGGAAAAATCAAATTATGTTGCAGAAGCTGCCTCGATCAGAAATAAACCTCATCCTGGAGCCTGTGTAAGCAAATCTATCCACCGTCAGCAATGGGTTAAATGCAGCATGTTTTTTCATCTTGGTTTTCCGTACTCTTTGCTAGAGACAAGAAGTCTTTAATTCATGAAGTATCAATTCCATGGATAACCTTCTTTTTCAAAATACCCAGTCTAAAGTGTAATTATATAAAATCACTTGCAAGCACAAAGTCTTCTTAAATAATCAGTAGTAGTGCACAACACAAATTTATAAACATATCATTTTCTTGACAATGTCAATGGGACTTGGATGACTTTAAACATCTTTTTTGTTGGAAATCACTGATTTTAAATACAGTAATTAAGTTTAACCACATAAAGTGATTGTTATGACCTCCATGTCTCTGGCATTCAAGCAAAGGCCAAAAAACCTACCACATATATTTTGGCAAGATGGACTTTGTCAAAAAATTCCAAGGAAGGCCAACAAGCCATATCTTGGCAGAACTTATGTGGTAATACTTTGTCAGCTTTTGAGGGGTGCTGAAAGTGCCAAGGCAACAGTAACCAATTGAGACACTTGGAGATATATATATATATATATATATATATATATATATATATATATATATATATATATATATATATATATATATATATATATATATATATATATATATATATATATATATATATTTTAGGTGAATTTTCCAAATAATACCACATTACTAAATACCATAAAGGTGGCATTGATGGATTCCTCTCAATCTCCACTATCCAAAAGTGGTTATCTTTACCTGCACTTTCCCCTATACCCCACAATCTGTGCTTAAATAGTAGGGGAGGGCACTCGTTATACATCACGTTCTCCAACCTTCACCCTGCGCTGGTAAACAATTGACTGATGTCTTTTTGTTTTACTGGATATGCACTTATTTGAAAAAAAGCCATTGATCGAAAAACAATTTTAAGATGTAGAGTTCTTCTATAGATGACAGCCAATGAGAGCTACCCTTAGATCAACTGGTCAATCAAAGCATTTTCATGTTCCTTATTGCTAGTGAACCCGCGAGTTTGAGTTTTCAAGCAAATTTTGAGTCGGGTGTTACATCATGAAGACACGTGTGTGTTGGTCTATGTATGGGATATACATTGGGAAGGCAGGATACATATAAACAATGTATTCAAAAGATCTCATTGCTAATTAACCCGTACGACATGCTATCACGTCATGGGAATATTTCACTCTTGCGAGATGAAATCCTATTGTTTCATGATCTCTCCCACTGAATACATGTTTTACATACTTATTTATGTACATACTCATTGCACTTGCATTTCTATAGACACCTTGTACTTGGAAAAAGAAAAAGAAGAAGAAAAAAACAAAAATCTTGTAAAATCGGGCCAGGTGAAGAGTGCTCTGAGAAGCGTAACGCAGTATCAAACCGGGAGAGATCTAGCACTTGGCGACTGCTTGCAATATCATCTTTACAGAGGGAGCAGCATCAGGTAAATAATCGGCCTGGTGCAAATGGGTCAAGGACCCAGTCCAAGCTTGATGTATAAAAACCAAAATAGAAACTTCTAAAAATCAAGGTAATTAGTACAAAGTACTAAAGAAACAGAGGCTCCAGGGAAGGGTGAAGCCCCCCCTTAGCAAGGGAAAACTTCAAAACTTGATAAAGTTCAGTTGGTTAATGGACTAGGATTTAGTAGACGAAAATACCCCAAATACAGCACATTTAATTTCTCCTAAAAAACTGCTTCATGCCAATATCACTGTGCATTCACAGTACACCAAGCAGGTCAGTAAACTGTAAAGAAATCACATCTTCAACATTTTCATTTTATAGTAGATAAGTATATGATTTAACTGAGGTACATTTGTGTCTTATATCAATGCAACTTATTCATTTTATAACCCTGAAATTTCCTCAATCTACTGCATGCCCTCCCCTACTGTGGGGAGCAAGAATTGCAGATTATACCCATTCAGTATGAGTAGTAGAGGGTGAGAGGAATCCATTGATACTTTTGTGGTATTCAGTTAAACGGCGTTATTCGGAAAATTTGCTAATGCTTAAAGTGAAACAAAATCAAAGTAAGGCCCCCCACAACCCGACTGTGATTTGCCAAATTGAGTGATGTGCACCACCGAGTGATGACCAAAGTTTCCGGTATGGCTGCGGTGCTACAGAGTTTACAGAAACAACAAGAGAGAGAAATGAGTTCAAGAGTACACACTCCTTTTCAAATACATCAGGCATGAATACAATTTGAAATACTTGCCCTCCCTGGAGAATGGAGATTCAGCAAAAATGAACAAGGGCCTTAATTAAGTAGTAAGACTAGCAATATTACCCCCAATAAACACTCAATCTTATCTTTCTATTACCTGGAGATTCTCCCGAAGTATTCTTAATGGGTGACTCCATCTTAAAGTCTTATTTCAACCGTAAATTCATCGTTTTCTTCCCATTGAGCCTCAAACTTCTCGTTTGTAAACAAGGCTGAGGACGAGTTCGAAAAGTCCAGGAATATTTTTACCCAATCGTATCCTTGCTTTTACAAAAGACGAGTTCTCATTGGTTCATAAAATCTGGAGGGTGTTCTACCCCGCGTACTTAGCCAATTGGAATGCAGTAAAGGGAAAACTATTTTCTTACTGGTCGATATAATTTCGGAAGCTGTCATATAGTCCCATTACCCAATGGGAATGGAGAATAGAGGAATACTCTCCTCCCATTTGCTGACACGATTCGCGGGTTTAGCAGAACCGCTTGAAAGGTTATTATTGTATCGGTACTTTTGGAAAAACTGCATTTCATTACATGTATCATAGTCATTATTAATATGGCTGTTTTAAGGATGATGATCATCATTACTATCATTACTGTCAATATTACTTACAAAATCATTGTCATTATTACCGTTTCTAAACTATTATCATCATAAATTATCATCAGAATAATCATTAGTATAATCATTATCATCATAATCATAATAATAATTATATTATCATTATCACCATCATCATCATCATCATCATCATCATCATCATCATCATCATCATCATCATCATCATCACCATCACCATCACCATCATCATCATCATCATTATCATTATCATTATCATCATCATTATCATTTATTATAATTATCATAACTAATGCATAGAAGATAAGGGTATCATTCAAAAGGAAATAATTCACATTTTATCATGTGTTTCCATCATATTTGTATTGTTACTTAGTTGTTCAACAGTGTATTAAATAATTTTATTGATAAAATCAATTTTCTAAAAAAAAAAAATAAAAAAATGTAGATGGTTAATGTAAACGCTGTCCAGTGGCCTTCAATTTATTATAGTCATTCTGACTGGTACACAGTAACGGATCAGCAACTGATCACACCATATAATTGGAGTTAGAAAATTGGACAAGAATAAATGGTTTATTGTCAGTAAGTTCATCTGCAAAGCTGCAAATAATACATTCTCTCGTTTAGCAAGGGCCTATAGTTACAAATTAATTGCCTCATCATTCCTATCAACAGCATGTATAGCAAAATATGCAATAAAAAAATAATATGGTCTTCAGACTGCTTCCAAAATTAAATTTGTATGGGAACACTGTAAAATGTCAAAAATTCTGTTAATAACTTCCTTAACATGAGTTAAAAATGCTATACGAGATGCTACTGTCATATCTTTAATCAGAGATCTTCAAAATTTTCTGAGAATACTATCTCTCTCTCTCTCTCTCTCTCTCTCTCTCTCTCTCTCTCTCTCTCTCTCTCTCTCCTCTCTCTCCTCTCTCTCCTCTCTCTCCTCTCTCTCCTCTCTCTCCCCTCTCTCCTCTCTCTCCTCTCTCTCCTCTTTCTCCTCTCTCTCCCCTCTCTCCTCTCTTTCCTCTCTCTCCCCTTTCTCCTCTCTCTCCTCTCTTTCCTCTCTCTCCCCTCTCTCCTCTCTCTCCTCTCTCCTCTCTCGCTCGTTCATATATGTATACACGTACATACACAAACAGACACACACACACGCACACATACACACGCGTACGTAGAGATAGGAATCAATAAGACAATAATTTTCCCAACAAAGAGATGTTACTGACGCAATTTTTGATATTACATCCTCAGAATAACACATGTTATACCTTTTTCTATATTTGTCGTAATGTACATACATACTAGTATATACGGACGTACATACTATCACACTTACACAATTTCACACAAGAGCAACCCACAGTAACATACTATATACACTAAAATGCATCACACACTAACACAAAAAAACACACACGAATACAAACTAACACACAACACCACACACTAACACCACACATCAAACACCATCCCTCACACAAAAAAAAACACACCTAAAGACTTAACACTCACACCCAAACACACGCCCACCCACACACACACACACATCCACACCCCCTAAACCCTTACTCCATACCCTTTACCCCCGCCCCCCCTCCCCCCGCCCCCCTCTCCATCGTATCTCCAGCATCCCATCTCCCGCACCGAAGGAAGGGCTTCGAGATCCTCCCAAAGATTAGCGTCACGTAACACATTTTGCTGGATTGGTCGGCAGATAACAAGGTTACGGGCGTGATTGGACCCTGGCAGATCGGCTCGGCTCCTCCGCTCGCTGTTGTTGACTCAGTCTTTAACTCAATCCTTTTATTTGTTCGAAAGGTTTGTTCGTGGCCTTTGGAGTCTGGGGTGTTTTTGTTCGTCTTACGATGCTGTTGTTGTTGTTGTTGTTTTTGTTTATTGTTGTTGTTGATGATGTTGTTGTTGTTGTTGTTTTTATTCATGTTCTTGTTGTTGTTGTTTTTGTTGTTGATGATGTTGTTGTTGTTGTTGTTTTTATTCATGTTCTTGTTGTTGTT
>BOPN01002250.1:17500-22500 GCA_017312705.2 Penaeus japonicus
GCAGGGGACCTAAAATTAAGGGAAGGAGGGAAATAGGAGATAAAGGGCAGGGAGGATTTAGAGTATAAGGAAGAAGAAGGATTAAGGGTATGAGGGGGAAGAAGGGGTAGGGGTGTAAGGGAGAGGAAAGGTCTAGGGATAAAAGGGAAGGGAAGATAGAGAGAGAGTTTAGAAATAAGGGCAAGAGAAGAGAAGGGAGAGAATGATTAATGGTGAATGGAGAGGTTGATAAGTTTTAAGAAGAGACAGAAAGAATAATGGGTAAGTCAATGGAAGGGAGATTAAGGTATGTCCTCTAACTTGTCGCATGTATCCCGAAGGGTAGTTTACGGTACACTTAGATACTAATTAGCATCGCAGCTTTCTCTGTTGTGAGATATGGTACGATTCAGTGCGGGAACGCGAAATATGATATAAGGTCATATTCTCACACGTACCTCAATTATAATTGTAAAGTGTGTGTTATACTCCTTTCCATCCGTATAACATTGTTGAAATAGAAATTACAGTACGTCCCAGAATAGAGGGGAAAAAAGGTCAATATATCCCAGCCTTTGGAGATTATGGCTAAGACGTTAAATGATAAAATGATCCCCTACACAAAAGCTTCACCAGTAAAAGGACTATATGGTATTAAGTGGTTATTTACTGAAGAAAATATCGTAATAGCAACGAAAACTCTACAGGACACAGAAGTGGTGGGATGGGGTGGGGGGGTGGGGGCTCCAGGGAGGGAGGAAGGAGCGAGACAAGAGACATATAGAGCTAGACAGAGACAAGACAGACAGACAGACAAACAAACAGAGAGGGAGACCATATACGTCATCTGCCCCCCCCCCCCCTTTTTTTTCTTTTTTTTCTTTTTTTTAATCATATCATATACATAACATGATTAAAGCTTTATATGTTTTGATCACACTATGCTGTAATTGTCCAAAATAGTATCCAACAATAATTTGTAAGTCTGACAACCCGCACTGATCTAATACAATTATTTACTAAACTGATTGAATAATCTAAATTCCAAGAGTATTACAAATGAAGTGTTTTTTTGTTGTTGTTTTTTCTTTGTAAGCAAAGCACCACAACAATATCAACGTTCTTCAGGATTAAAATGGTTAGTAAGTTTGTTTTTTTCAAAGACTGCTCAACCTGTGCAATGATAAGAGAGACGATGCACCTGGGTCCAGAGGGGATGTCTAGAAGCCTCTCAGTCTTATTAATATGATCAGGCTCTTTGGACAATTCATTGCGAGGAATTAATTAGTCAGTGAGATTAAGTAACAGATAATGGCTTCATCATACCAGTTGCATATTCAAATACCGATCCTTAGTAGCTTCAAAACGGTTCTAATTTAATCATCATCGTTTATTTCTTATCAATTTCTTAATTCAGGCTATTTACTTTTTTTTGGTTGGGGGTGGATGGGTAGGGGGCTCGTTGCACTCGACGTCTCTGTGTCTGCGAGTGTGTGTGTGTGTGTGTGTGTGTGTGTGTGTGTGTGTGTGTGTGTGTGTGTGTGTGTCTAGGAGATATGCAGTATATATATATATATGTATATATATATGTGTGTGTGTATATATATATATATATATATATATATATATATATATATATATATATAGAGAGAGAGAGAGAGAGAGAGAGAGAGAGAGAGAGAGAGAGAGAGAGAGAGAGAGAGATCTACAGACAGATAGACACAGTCAGAGAGAGAGAAAAGAGGTAGATAAAATGAGAGAGTCTAAGTAGACGGGACTTCAACGTATTAAAAAAATATCAGAAAAAGTAACAACGTACAGAAAAGCTTACTGAGAAACGATAATCATTTTTCAGAAAGTAATTATCATGTGATTTTTTTTTTCCTGTCTGCGGGGGTAGCAAAAAAAAAAAAAAAAAAAAAAAAAAAAAAAAAAAAAAAAAAAGAGAGAGAGAAAAAAAAAAGTTCGAAAAGATTACAAAGGCTAAAGAGAAACCACAAAGCAGGACCACAAGTCTAGCCATCAAACCGCTTACAGGCCGCAGATCCACGGAAATTACAGCGGCCATAAGGATCAAAGTCTCACATCCTTTCCTCCCCCACTGGTTCCCGCCTCCCCCCATCCCCCCTCCCCTCTTCCCCCAATTGGTCTCTCATTCCCTCTCTGTGTCTCTCCCTACCTCCTCCCACCCCCCCCTTCCCATGGTCCCTTCTTGCCTCCACGTCCTTCTCTCCCTTTTTCTTTCCCCTTATCCCCTTTCCCCCTCCCCACCCCCACCCCTCCCCTGCCTTCCCTATCCCGTCCTCTTTCTGGTGGTAATGATTCATAATCTTATTATTTTAATTAGATGTTGTTTCCCTAATGTCTATGCTTTATATATTTTGTATATGCATTAAAAGTGTAATGACTTTGAAAATCAAATTTTTTTTTTTTTTCTTTTTTTTTTTTTAATAACATCGTTGATTATCATTTATCTAATGGAGAGTTTTCTAATGATAATATATATATATATATATATATATATATATATATATATATATATATATATATATATATATATATATAATTCTATCATGCAATCCTCAGACTATATCATTACATATTTCTTTGCATTCCGTATATTCCTATTCATACAACTATATAATCATTATCCTCCTCCTCCTCCTCCTTTCTTCCCTCTTCCTCTGTCTCCCCCTACTCCCCTCCCTCCCTTCCCACACTTGAAAAGGAAAAAAAAATACTAACACTTCTTTCTCTCTCGTTAGATCTGCCTACAGAAATGAAATATATTTCTAATGAGATAAAACTACCCCCCCCCCCCAACATCCTCCATCCAATAACGTGTAACCCTCTCCCCCCCAACCCTTAATAACCCTTATCCCTCCCTCCCCCTCCCCCTCCCCCTAGGAAAAACGTACATGGTAAAAGAGATCATGGAAGGAAAATAGGGCTCTTTTTGCAGTACTTATTTACTTTCTTTTCTCTCTCTTTTTTTTATTTCTTTCTTTTTATTTTCTTCTTATTATTATTATCATCATTTTTAGATACTGTGAAATATTGTAGTACTGAAGTTGTAAGAGAACTGATAGTGTAGATGATGATATTGATAATGATGATAACAATATAAATAATTATTATAACAATAATGATAATAATATAAATAGTTATTATGACAATAATGATAATAACAATGATAACAGTGATGATAACAATATTAACAGTAATGAGAAAGATAATAACTATGGTTTTGACGAGGATGATATTGATGATCATAATAACAATAACAGTAATGATAATGGTTATGATTATGATAGTGATGATAATTATAATTATATCATTGATAATAATAACTGATAATGATCAAGAATGGTAATGATAATGTTAATAACAACAGCAACAATAATGATCGTATAAGAAATGATAAAACGAATAGCAACCACAATGATCGTAATAATGAGAGCGATAATTATCATAATACTAATGACAGTAATAATAGTGATAATGATAGTGATAATGATAAAAATAATAATAATAATAATAACAATAATAATAATGATAATAACAATAATGATGATAATAATAATGATGATGATAATTATGATAATAATGATAATAACAATAATAGTAATGATAATAATAATAATGATAATAATAATAATGATAATAATAATAATGATAATAATAATAATGATAATAATAATAATAATGATAATAATGACAATGATAATAATAATAATAGTTATGATAATAATAATTATCATAATAAAAAAAAATAATGATAATAGCAATAACAGTCATAATGGTACTAATGATAATAATAGTATTAATGATAATAATAGTGATGAGGAAAACGGCAGCTGAATCATGGAATCCTCTTCATTCTTTACATATATAACTAATCCAAATGTGAATTAGATCATTCCTCTAATTCATGAATCCATTCACAATCTTAGATATTTTGTAACTATCGCCACAGATTGTCTTTTCTGGTGCATGGTGACAGGAATCAAATCCATTACAAACTCAAATACAGAGGAAATATACGTACATCGACCAGAAATAAGAATGTATCGAAGGAGGTGTCCACACACACACACTCACTCACTCACTCACACACATACACTCACTCACTCACTCACTCAAACACACACACACACACACTCACTCATTCACTCACTCACTCACACACACACGGACACACACATACACTCACTCACTCTCACACACACACACACACACACAGACACACACACACACACACACACACACACACACACACACACGCACACACACACTGAAATTGCCCATAACCATATGGAAACCACCACCAAAATAATTTAGAGAGACTTAAATAACTTAAATATTATAATCCTTGGTGAGTTCCACTCAAATTTTACAACTGAACTTCGACTGGACATCAACACCAAAACTGTCACTCCCTTATGCAACAATAAACGAATAGGCCTAAAAATTTCCATTTTCCATTTTCCGAAGGAGACAAATGGTCGTTGGTTGATCTGACATTTTTTTGTCAATAGCGGCGGATTTTTTTTTCTTTTTTTCTTTTTTGCGTTTGAATAGCATATGCAAATGGTATCAATACACCATTAATATCCTGCAATAAGATGGCACCTACGACAGAAGCTGAGGCGTCAGATCTTGAAGTAGAAAGTTTTACTGTAGCCAAGTAGTGTCAAGATAGGAGCGTGAGCTGGTTTCTGTTTTGAGATATCAATACATTTAAATTGCTCGTCACTCCATTAAATCCCATCGTTACTTTATTTCTTCACTGAATGAAAAAAAGAAAATAATATATATATATATATATATATATATATATATATATATATATATATATATATATATATATATATATACATATATACATATCAGTAAGATTTGACATAATGGTACGGTTGAAGGAGATATATGAATAAAAGAGGCATAATTAATATAGATTTCAATATACCTTCAACACAAGTTAAGCAAGCGTTTCGCTAAGGGAACCCCAGTTATCAAAT
>BOPN01002250.1:32500-35000 GCA_017312705.2 Penaeus japonicus
GGAGGGAGACAGATAGCTAGACAGACAGACAGATAGAGGCAGAGACAGAGAAAGAGAGAGAGAGAGAGGGGAGGAAAAGGAAAAGGGAGAAGTGGTTGGAGAAACCAATGATAGAGGGTCAAGGGTAGAGAGAAAATTCTTTCCTCCTGTCCCTCCCCCCTCCCCCTCTCTCTCTGTCTCTCTCTCTTTCTCTCTCTTTTTCTATCTAATTTCTCTCTCTCTCTCTCTCTCTCTCTCTCTCTCTCTCTCTCGATCTATCATTTTCTCTTTCTCTTTCACTCTCTCTTTCTCTCTCTCTCTCTCTCTCTCTCTCTCTCTCTCTCTCTCTCTCTCTCTCTCTTTCTCTCTACCCCCTTCACCCCCATCCACCCCCCTCCACCCCACCACCCCCTTCCACCCCTTTCCACCCCCTTCCACCCCTTCCCCCACTCTCTCCACCCCTCCACCCATCCACCCCCTCTACCCCCTTACACCCCTTCCACCCCTTTCCACCCCCTTCCACCCCTTTCCACCCCTTCCCCCACTCTCTCCACCCCTCCACCCATCCACCCCCTCTACCCCCTTCCACCCCCTTCCACCCCTCTCCACCCCCTTTCCACTCCCCTCTCCACCCCCCTCTCCACCCTCTCCACCCCCTTCCACCCCCTTTCCACCCCCTCTCTACCCCTTCCACCCCCTTTCCACCCTCTCCCACCCCCTCCCACCCGCACCCGACCCCCCTCTCTCGACGGCTCCATGGCGCGGCGACATCAGTTACAAGACCCGGTGTTATTGGGTTGCGTGAAATGTGGGTGTGACCATAAAAGCCCCAATACATTGCATCCCTTCGCTCTCATCACGTGTATTTGCCGATTGGTTTCGTTCCGTGGTGATAGGAGATTATTTACCTCATTTGTTTTCTATATTGGGGAAACAACAAGGCCGTCCACTTTATGTCTTTCGCGACTCTTCGTTATTTTTGTCTTGGCGCTTTCTTTTTTTTTTTTTTTTTACTTGCTTTTTTTTTTTTTTTTTTTTTTTACTTTCTTTTATCTCTTGTGTTCTTTGTGTTTGCCTTCTTTGATTTTTCTTATTGTTTCGTTGTGATTTATCTTTGACGTTGTTGTTGAGGAAGCCTTTTTTTTTCTTTTCTTTTTTTTTGAGGGGGAGGGGGGATGTTGTCTCTTTGTTTTCGTCTTTTTTTGTTTGTTTTCTTATGTTTGTTTGTTTGTTTGTTGTTGTGTTTGTTCTCATGAACCAGGCTTTTAAGACATCTTGGGAGGGAGAGAAAGAAGGAAGGAAGGAAAATCTGATGAAATTGATAGTGATAATGATAATGATGATGATAATGATGATAACAATAATGGTACTGAAATAATGTTCTTGGAAATGAAGATGATGAGGATGATTGTGATTACGATGATGATGGGGGTTAGAGTAGCAATAGTAACAGCAGTAGCAGTTGTAACAACGATAATAATAATGATAATGACATTAAGGATACTGTTGTTATTACTACTACTAATGAGCATAATGATACTAATGATTATGATAGTGTCATTAGCATTAACAGTAATGATTATGATAACGATAATGATGATGATGATAAAAATACATATCTGTATATCTGCATATTCATATCACCGGAATTATATTCATTATGATGATAATAATGATATCAATGATATCACTAAAAATAACAGCAATGCCAATGGTAATAATGATGCGAATAACAATAATAATGATGACAATGATGATGATAATAAAAATGATAATGATGATAATAAAAATGATAATGATAATGATGATAACAACTTACATATTTATTGTTAAAAATATCAGAATTGTCATCATTCTCATTATAATGATAACGATGATAATGATAATAGTTATAATAACCACAATGATAATAGTGATGATAGATAATACTAATTATTATGATAAGGAAAATAAAAGTAGAAACAAAAATGATGATATTGATATCAATAGAAACAATAATGATAGTTATGAAAAGGATAATGATGATGATGATGTTAATGATAATGATGACAATAATGATGATACTACTATGGATGATAATGACCATAGTGATTATGACAACGATAACAATTATAATGATAATAACAATAATGATATATTAGTAATACTAATGATAACAATAATGATGATTATAAAAAGTAGTAATGATGATGATATGATAATAATGATGTTGATAATAGTCAAATCAATATTTCCCCTTTGCAATATGATGACCTTGTTAAGTAATAAACAGCTGCAAATTAAAGAGTTCAAGAAAGTCCTTATTATATGCCATGGCTCAGGGCTTTTGCAAGTGCATGCAAGCAACGTACAAAGCATGTTGCTGTGCATTAACATTTTCGACTTCATTCATGCAATTTCTCATGATTTTTTATATGATTATAAAGCATTTTCATCACTGACTTTGTTAATATCATCATTATTACGATCATTATCATATTCGATACCAAAATCCTTAGCATTATTATCATCACCATTATTA
>BOPN01002250.1:60000-62500 GCA_017312705.2 Penaeus japonicus
AAGCGTTGACAAAAATCGGACTTCCTCTTTTGCACTGGTGTGGTATGGCGAGGGTCACATGCTCAGGCGTGGGAAACTAACCATGTATGTCTAAGAAAAAAATAAAGAAAGAAAGAAATAAAATAAAAATCCTGTTGGCAACACCATAACAGGAAAAGGGCAGGGAGTGGGAGGAGGTGGAGGGGAGGGCTAGAGGGAGGGTAGAGAAAGGGAGGGATGGAGGATGAGAGGGTAGGGTGGGTATAGGAAGGGGGGAAGGGGTATGAAAGGGTTGAGGAGGGTAGAGGAAGGGAGGGAGGGGGGGTGAAAGGGTGAGGGAGAAGGTGGGTGAGGGCAGGGGAAGGGAGGGAGGGAGGAGAATGGAAGGTGGGGAAG
Source organism: Penaeus japonicus (assembly GCA_017312705.2). Lineage (NCBI taxonomy): Eukaryota > Metazoa > Arthropoda > Malacostraca > Decapoda > Penaeidae > Penaeus > Penaeus japonicus. The sequence continues at coordinate 60,376 of BOPN01002250.1, forward strand.
GGTGGGGTGCAAGAAGGAAGGGAGGGGGTGGGGACGAATAAGAGACATTTCAGTGTAGGGATATAGCACTATATTGCTCCCTTAACACACAAGATAAGATGTTCTCGTAGTGAGAAAGGGTGGGAGTGATACCCCATCCCTATAAACCCCTATTTGGGGTTGTTTTTCCCTTGACTGCTGTCTTGTGGTAAGGTTGGAATACTTCGACCTTGAATGCTGGTTTTGGACCATGTGTACATGTTTTGAAATCGAGAATGATAGAGTAAAATGACGGTTTTGAAATTAATCTCTCTCTCTCTCTCTCTCTCTCTCTCTCTCTCTCTCTCTCTCTCTCTCTCTCTCTCTCTCTCTCTCTCTCTCTCTCTCTCTCTCTCTATTCCTCTCCCTCTTTCTCTCTCCCTCTCTCTCTCTCTCCAAAGGACAATAGAAACTTCGTATTGATTTCATGTCGAGTTATCCGAATGGAATAATGACCAGAAGCCGCGGTTGAAAATGTATATGTTGATCATCATTATTTTCTGGAAAACCATTGACACTTAAGTACTCTCAGTTCTAGTAGTAGTAGTAGTAGTAAAGAGAAGTTGAGAATCTAGATTCTCGAAAGAAGAAAAACGGGTGAAGAAGTAAGATGGTAGCTAGCTACCTAAAGTGAAGAATTAGTGGGTGATAATAACAGGTGGGGGGCGTAACCCCTTGCTGGTCATCACTCAGTTCTAGGAGGCTAAATCATTATTCATATATCCTCCGACTGAGGTCACCAGTGAAATTTATATAGGTCAGTTGTGTGTTCAAATATTTCCTTTGAGAAAATTGATAGCAAGATTAAAGAGCAGTGTACCGAATAATCTTAATGCTCTCAGCTTCGGTTGAAAATAAAATAAAATTATATATTTATTCCTCCTACAGGTTTCATTACAAATCATCCCTGACACATTCAAATACAAGTATTTTACACACATGAAATTCTTTAAACTTCAATGTATTAAAGGCTGTATTTTCTGATAATTAATCGTAGCTTCACTATCCCATGGCAATTTTATCTTTTAAGATCTCTAACATTATTATTCCTTCGCTTTATTATTTCTACTTACTTGATTTATCTATATTACGAGATTTTTCTTTCTTGTGATGAAGCAGGTTGTCAGATTTATTTCTGCTGTTGATGATATTGTTATTGGTATTGATGACCCAAGGCAGGTTGCACATCTGCAATGTCCTGGTTCGGCGGGAAGAGTCAACAGTCCTCCGGCTTCGATTTTCCTCGAAATGGAAATATAAATATGGCTTTAACATAGATATACAACACGTTGATAAGTGGTACGTTTATAGCGTCAGTTAGCTTATGATATATTGTGATTTATTGATACACAGAGAGGCAGCAATAAAAGGAAAAAAATATGATAGTAAGAAGTAGGAGGAGGATGTGGTCTGAATCGAAACAAAAGAAAAACAGAGCACACTGGAGTCCTTATCATTTCTAGTCAATTCGCTGCAATCTCGAGGATTGATTGAATAAGGTGAAATTGCTAGAAGATCATAGTAAAATCCGTTCTATTAGGAAAATTGAGTTGATTGCTACTCCCCTAGTAAAGTACATTGTTATCATTATAGCTAATAAACCTATCATTGCCAAACAAAATCATCACAGTACCATTACCATTACACACCACTTAAATCAATGGAAGTAAGTAAATCAACAAATATTGATATATAAGATAGATAGATATATAAGGATACCATACATGTCAGACCGCATTTATATATATATATATATATATATATATATATATATATATATATATATATATATATATATATATATATACCTTTGATATCATCCACATATTCCACTCGAATGACAGCAAACACTAACTGAGAGAAAGCACCATAATTGTCACCATCACCAGAGGAGTCAATTTCTTTAGGAGAGGATAATCACTCGATGCATTAACAAATTAGAGTGAAGTTGTTAGACTGATTTAGAGATAAGATATTCGTATCAGTTTATATGTACTGTGTTGTGTGTGTGTGTAACTGTGTATGTGATGATAAAGATAATGATATTGATAATGATGATGATAATAATTCGTATCATCATTATCATTATTATCACTGTTGTTGTTGT
>BOPN01002250.1:82500-87500 GCA_017312705.2 Penaeus japonicus
GTAAGGGAAGAGGGGAATGGGGAAAGGATAGAGGGTTGGGGGGCGGGGACAATTCCCTATGGGACGGGGTTCGGTGAATAGAGATGGCATGACATCGGATCATCAATGCAGCTTGACGTATTCCCACTCTATATGGGGAAGGCTTTTCCACGCAGACTTACTGATTCGTCCGTGATGCAGCTCTACTTCATCATCGTGATCTTCGGTGTAGCATGAGACGAAAGACACTGAGAGAGGAAAGGATAGTCTTGTCTAATAGATTGCATTTTAGAGTATGATATCAACATATTCAAAATAGGTAAATATCAAAAATTAATAGATTGCATTCTATGATATGATACTCAGCAATATAAATACAAAATTATGAATATCAGGAAAACAATACGAATCCAAGTTCATTGCCACTCGAAATATCATAAGCACTGCAACTACAATGGAATGTGACTGAGCTTGATGCAGAGTTGCACGTGACAACACAGACTGCAGCGTAAGTACAACGAGACCAACGTATCACGAAGCTGGATATTAAGCTTTAACAGGTTATTGCTCACGAACAATCAATACAAGATCCTTCTTTACGAAACAGTTATCATCTATTTTTTTTTTTTTTTTTTTTTATCTGTGTAACAGTCATGACTCAGACAGACACCACAGACACTAATGACACCATAGATACCACAGAATCAACAGGCAATACAGATACTTAAGATACTATAGACACCATACGCACTACAGACAACACACTCACACACACACTACAGACCTAAGATAACAACAAACACCACAGGCATCACATACACCATAAAGACCACAGACACCAGTTATAGACGCTCTAGACACTACCTACACCACATATGTTAAATACACCACAGGCACTGTAGACACCACTGACACCAGAGATGCTATAGACACCACTCTTAGAACAACGAGCCTCAGAAACGACCTTCAAGAACGACCTTATAAAACGACATCAACACTGTTATAATAAGCTATACGCCGTTTTGTTTGAACACGCGTTGGCTAGAAAGTCGATGTGACTCTCCCTCTCTCTCTCTCTCTCTCTCTCTCTCTATCTATCTATCTATCTATCTATCTATCTATCTATCTATCTCTTTCCCTCCTTCTCTCTCTCTCTCTCTCTCTCTCTCTCTCTCTCTCTATCTATCTATCTATCTATCTATCTATCTCTTTCCCTCTCTCTCTCTCTCTCTCTCTCTCTCTCTCTCTCTCTATATATATATATATATATATATATATATATATATATATATATATATATATACATATATATATATATTTCTCTCTCTCTCTCTCTCTCTCTCTCTCTCTCTCTCTCTCTCTCTCTCTCTCTCTCTCTCTCTCTCTCTCTCTCTCTCTCTCTCTCTCTCTCTCTCTCTCTCTCTCTCTCTCTCTCTCTCTCTCCCTCTTTCTCTTTGTGTATATATATGTGTGTGTGCGTGTGTATGTGTGTGTGTGTGTGTAAACAAAGAATCCCTAAAAGCGCAAGTCCAGCACTCACGCCCCGCGCCGCCGCCCGTCCGCGTCGGAGTGAGTTTATGATCCGCCATAAATATTTCTCGCTTTAGATTTAGTCTCGATCGGCCACTTGGACCAATTAGAAGACGAGGGCCGAAAAGGAGGGCGGGGGGGGGGGGGCTGGATGGAGGAACGCAAAATAAGTCTTTTAGGGCTGCGGTGCGTGAGTGTGTGTGTGAAGGGGAAGGAGGTGAAGTGTAAAGGATGGCAAGGAAGGGGATGAGGAAATGGGGGTTATTGGGGATGTGTTGTCTGTGAGAAAGTGAGAGAAAGAGAGAGAGAGAGGGGGAGGGGGAGAGAGAGGGAGAGAGAGAGAGAGAGAGAGAGAGAGAGAGAGAGAGAGAGAGAGCGAAAGAGAGAGAAACATAGTGAATAGACATAAAGAGTGATAGGAATTAATCGCACAAACACACACATACAGAAAGAGAGAGAGAGAGAGAGAGAGAGAAACATAGAGAATGATAGGCATTAATCGCACAAACACACAAATACAAAGAGAGAGAGAGAAAAAGAGAAAAAGAAAGACAGATGTTCCAACTAGCAAGAATAAGCTCGTTTATAACAAGTAGTTGTTCGGCACGTGAATGCTTCTTGTTCCCGATGTCATTTGCTCCTTAAATGCCACGTGATTTTTATTGGTGAAGGTGTCTGTGGTGCCTGTTGTGTCTCCAGTGTCTGTGATGTCTGTGGTGCCTGTTGTGTCTCCAGTGTCTGTGATGTCTGTGGTGCCTGTTGTGTCTCCAGTGTCTGTGATGTCTGTGGTGCCTGTTGTGTCTCTAGTCTCTGTGATGTCTGTGGTTCTTGTTGTGTCTCTAGTGTCTGTGATGTCTGTGGTGCCTGTTGTGTCTCTAGTGTCTGTGATGTCTGTGGTGCCTGCTGTGTCTCTAGTGTCTGTGATGTCTGTGGTGCCTGTTGTGTCTCTAGTGTCTGTGATGTCTGTGGTGCCTGTTGTAGCCTTGTAATCTGTGATGTCTGTGGTGCCTGTTGTGTCTCTAGTGTCTGTGATGTCTGTGGTTCTTGTTGTGTCTCTAGTGTCTGTGATGTCTGTGGTGCCTGTTGTGTCTCTAGTGTCTGTGGTGCCTGTTGTGTCTCTAGTGTCTGTGATGTCTGTGGTGCCTGTTGTGTCTCTAGTGTCTGTGATGTCTGTGGTGCCTGTTGTGTCTCTAGTGTCTGTGATGTCTGTGGTGCCTGTTGTGTCTCTAGTGTCTGTGATGTCTGTGGTGCCTGCTGTGTCTCTAGTGTCTGTGATGTCTGTGGTGCCTGTTGTGTCTCTAGTGTCTGTGATGTCTGAGGTGCCTGTTGTGTCTCTAGTGTCTGTGATGTCTGTGGTGCCTGCTGTGTCTCTAGTGTCTGTGATGTCTGTGGTGCCTGTTGTGTCTCTAGTGTCTGTGATGTCTGAGGTGCCTGTTGTGTCTCTAGTGTCTGTGATGTCTGTGGTGCCTGCTGTGTCTCTAGTGTCTGTGGTGCCTGTTGTGTCTCTAGTGTCTGTGATGTCTGTGGTGCCTGTTGTGTCTCTAGTGTCTGTGATGTCTGTGGTGCCTGCTGTGTCTCTAGTGTCTGTGATGTCTGTGGTGCCTGCTGTGTCTCTTAGTGTCTATGATGTCTGTGTGCCTGTTGTGTCTCTAGTGTCTGTGATGTCTGTGGTGCCTGTTGTGTCTCTAGTGTCTGTGATGTCTGTGGTGCCTGCTGCTGTGTTCTAGTGTCTGTGATGTCTGTGGTGCTCAGCTGTGTCTCTTAGTGTCTGTGATGTCTGTGGTGCCTGTTGTGTCTCTAGTGTCTGTGATGTCTGTGGTGCCTGCTGTGTCTCTAGTGTCTGTGATGTCTGTGGTGCCTGTTGTGTCTCTAGTGTCTGTGATGTCTGTGGTGCCTGTTGTGTCTCTAGTGTCTGTGATGTCTGTGGTGCCTGCTGTGTCTCTAGTGTCTGTGATGTCTGAGGTGCCTGTTGTGTCTCTAGTGTCTGTGATGTCTGTGGTGCCTGTTGTGTCTCTAGTGTCTGTGATGTCTGTGGTGCCTGCTGTGTCTCTAGTGTCTGTGATGTCTGTGGTGCCTGTTGTGTTCTCAGTGGTCTGTGATGTCTGTGGTGCCTGTTGTGTCTCTAGTGTCTGTGATGTCTGTGGTGCCTGTTGTGTCTCTAGTGTCTGTGATGTCTGTGGTGCCTGTTGTGTCTCTAGTGTCTGTGATGTCTGTGGTGCCTGTTGTGTCTCTAGTGTCTGTGATGTCTGTGGTGCCTGTTGTGTCTCTAGTGTCTGTGATGTCTGTGGTGCCTGTTGTGTCTCTAGTGTCTGTGATGTCTGTGGTGCCTGTTGTGTCTCTAGTGTCTGTGATGTCTGTGGTGCCTGTTGTGTCTCTAGTGTCTGTGATGTCTGTGGTGCCTGTTGTGTCTCTAGTGTCTGTGATGTCTGTGGTGCCTGTTGTGTCTCTAGTGTCTGTGATGTCTGTGGTGCCTGTTGTGTCTCTAGTGTCTGTGATGTCTGTGGTGCCTGTTGTGTCTCTAGTGTCTGTGATGTCTGTGGTGCCTGTTGTGTCTCTAGTGTCTGTGAGTCTTTGGTGTCTGAAGTATATGTGTTGTTTGTAATGTATATGGAGTTTATGGCGCCTATGGTGTCTGTGGTGCCTGCGATGTCTGTGTTGTACGTCGTTCTTGTATTGTCTTGAGTAATTGTGTTGTCTGTAGTGTCTGTGGTGTCTACAACATATGTGGTGTCGGTGGTTTCTATGATGTCTGCGATGTCTGTGTTGTTTGTAGTACCTCAAGTGTATATGGTGCCTGTAGTGTGTATGCGTGTAGTGTCTATGGTCCCTTTAGTGTCAGCATTGCTAATAGTGTCTATAATGTGCAGTATCTGTAGTCTCAGAAGTGTCTGTGATGTACATGGGGCTTGTAATGTGCGCGCGTGTGTGTGTGTGTGTGTGTGTGTGTGTGTGTGTGTTGTCTGAAGTGCGTGTGACGTTACATGCTGTTCAATGCTGTTCTTCAATGATATAGTTGCTCTACCTCGTCCTTCAAGGTCTTTATTTCGTGTCTTTCTTTATCTAAGGCTCCTCCTCGTGGTCGTCTTTGTAAAGTCGTTGCTCAAGATCGATGTTTGGGCTCGGTCTTTGTCAAATTTTGTGAGAGGGGGACCGGGTGCCTGCTTTTAATTTGCCTGATGCGGACGTTAGTCCACTTCCCCCCCTGCGTTTTCGTGTCACGCTTGTGAGGGTAGACTGTCCTTTCTCTCTCTCTCTCTCTCTCTGTCTCTGTCTCTCTCTCTCTCTCTCTCTCTCTCTCTCTCTCTCTCTTTCTCTCTTTCTCCCTCTCTCTCTTTCTCTCCCTATGCACCTATCTATCTTTATATCTATCTTTTCTCTCTCTCTTAATCTCTCTTTTGTTTTTCTCTCTTTCTCTCTCTCTCTATCTATCTATCTATCTAGCTTTATTTCTATCTTTTCTCTTTCTCTCAATCTCTCCTTTGTTTTTCTCT
>BOPN01002250.1:106481-111481 GCA_017312705.2 Penaeus japonicus
CCGCGAACTTGGATGATTTCAATCTTCCCGACGCAGTGTTCATGTTTTCTTTAGTCGTGATGTATGCAGTTTCCATAACTTTACGTCTTTGTTTTTGTAATCCTGCGTTGACGACTTTTGCCTGCTCCCAATCTGGTAGATGTCCCGCCTCATCTACGTGTGTCACCATGGCGTTGGGAGTCCTGTGGTGACGGATCTTGGTGTCGCAACCACTTCCTGTTTCGCCGTAATACACTTTATTGAGTGGACTGCACGGAATACAATATACGGCGCTGTCGGGGTTGTGTGTTTATTTGTTTGCGCGCGCGTGTGTGTGAGTGTGTGTGTGTGTCTGTGTGTGTGTTTGTATGTTCGCGTGTTTGTGTGTTCGCGTGTTTGTGTGTCTGTGTGTGTGTTTGTGTGTGTGTGTGTTTGTATGTGTGTGATTGCGTGCGTATAGATATACATTCACACATACATATACATCTATATTGCATTCTTGTCGATAGATAGACAGATTTATAGATAGATAGATAGAGAAAGAGAGACAGATGTGTGTGTGTGTGTGTTCATGTATGAATATATATATATATATATATATATATATATATATATATATATATATAGAGAGAGAGAGAGAGAGAGAGAGAGAGAGAGAGAGAGAGAGAGAGAGAGAGAGATATGTATTTATTTATCTATTCATCAATTCATCTATCTGTGCATAACGCGTTACAAAACTATCATCACCATCATCTTATTCTCATTGCAACATCACCACTATCAATATCCTCACTACCATCATCATTATATGCGTTATTCATATATGCATCAATGATATTAGTATACTATTGTACCCATGAGCGTCCGCCTTTCGTGGATGACTCACATGGTTTACTCTTTGAAGTTATAGTAAATGATAAATCGCCACAATCAAATGGATCTAAATCTAAAATAAAATCAGAGAAATAGTAAGTAATCATAATTTTTGTTTACATAAATGCCGTCTCTAATGCAATCCTGTTATGACAATCGACCTGATATCAGGAGTGCCATTGTTCCTGTAAGTTAACATGCATGTTCATTGGCGGTTTGCAATTCAACTTTCATGAATAGAGCGTCATGCAAACTAACTTTGTGTTCTCCTTGTTTCCGTGCGTCTTTAAGAATACGAGGAAAAGTTTGTATGTTTGTGCATGATCTCAGAACATGAAAAGCATTGGTTCGAAGTTATGGAATAATTATTTACACCCATTTGCAAGAGAGATGTAAACTGTGATTTCATGTAAAGATAAGATTAAAAAAAAAACATTTAATTTCAAAACATGTTATATTTTCCCCCCACAACGTGTCAGGTATTCCATTGAACTTTAGTAAATGACTATGTGCAAGTATATTTAAAAGTTTGTTACACATAACATTTAGAATTGTGTCCTATTATCAGAAGGTTCCAATAGCTCTAATCTAAAGAGACATTAATATCAGGAATGAGACAGCAAAGAGATTCCGTAGACTTTAATAGCCAATATGAGGTTATCAAGTGTTGTTATAAACACAAACTTTGGCCTTCGGTAACCAATAAACATCTGTTACTTACCCTCGTAATGTTCTACCTGATTGTTTTATATTCTCTCCAGCCTCCCCCTCCCCTCACCCCCACCCTTTTGCTCTGCTGAACGTTTCCCGATTCTGCTTGATTTCTTGTGTTAATTCAACCCTTCGGTTCTAGGAATCAAAACGGGCCTTGTCAAATATGAAGAAAAAAATCGATTCAAGTAAACATGAAAAATGATGAACGAATAAATGAGAAGAAATAACAACTAAAGAAATGTAAAAAAAAAATCAATAAAATATGGAATTAGAAAGATATCCAATTTCTCAGGAGCTGTAAACAATGATCGCGTCAGATATTCGGGGTGTCATTTGCTATTGATGATATCACAAAAAACATTCGTTTAAAATGCTAAAAAATATATCCACAAGATCAAAGTAACACAAAATACACGCGTTCTCGCTCTGAAGGACTGTGGACACAACTGCAAACGCATTTTTTGCACGGCTTACTTGAAAGGCTACAGCATTCTTGGGCGCTGCAATACACAAATCCAATTCGCTTCTCACACGCCCACTCCCCAGGCTGATGGCAGGGGCGGCTATATCGAATACAATACTCGAGACTACACATATATGGCGACAATCATATACGGGCTCATTCTACGAGGGAGGCAGGGGGGGGGGGAGGGGGGTTAATGGATGGAAATGACAGCCATGAAATATGCAGAGACGCGAAATGAACAATGAGCACGAGAAAGGAACACGATTCTTCCCCTGTCACGTACGCCCAAATTTGCTGACTTTGTCCCGAAAATTGACTCACGTACGAGGATAGGAGGAAGGATGGGCGCTGCAGAATGGGGAGGAGCAGGCGAGGCGTTGCATTGTCATTCTTATTTTATATTTTACACCTTCCATTTCTTTCTTATTATATTTTATTCTTCATATCATCATCATTATTATCACACTATCATAATCATCATTGTCGTTATCATCACTGTCATCATCATCATCATCATCATCATCACCATCACAATTACCATTACATATTTTCTTAGCACTTCTACACACTTCAAGTATTTACCGAACATCTTTATATCTGTTTCATGCAATTATGTCCTCAGCCTCGACCCCTTCATCCAAAAACCCTCTTCTGCTGTTAATACATTAAGTTGTCTTACCACGACTAGGCTTTCCTCCACTTTCTTTATACCTAATATGTGACATTTTCCCTTTTCAATATTTTTCCTTCCCTTTTCCCCCACGCGACTGTCTCCAGAAACTGCAATATCAGTTAGGAAACATCTTTGATAGCAATATCTGGTCTTTTTTTCTTTTCCTTCATCACGTTGTGTAATGAAAATACCAATGTGTCAAGACACCATCGTTCTCCGCAGTACCGCCTGTTCTCTCGGTTCTTTTCGCGTTGTCACATGTTTATACCTGTTCTTATGTTTTTTTCTTTCTTTTTTTCTTTCATCTTTTCTTTTTTCTTCTTTCTTTTTTCCTTCTCTTTTTACTTTTTTTCTTTCTATTTTGTCTTCTGATCCCTTTCTTCGATATAAAGTTTATTATCATTTTTGTTTTTTATTCTTCATGATATTATCAATTTTATGATCTTATTGCTCTTGTTATGACTATTGGCATTATCATTTTCATTATAATTGCTATCATCTTTATTATTATCATTATCGTGGATAATATTGATATCATTATCATTCTCTTTACCAATGTTATCATTATCATCATTATCATTTTTTAAATTGTTATTCTCATTACAATCATTGTTGTCATGGATGTTAGTGTTACCATTATTGTTGTTGTTATCATCATTGCTATTGTCATTATTATCATTACAATAGTATTATTACTGTTGTTATCATTATCATAATTCTAATAATCATTGCTGTTGTTCTCTTTGTTCATATCATCATCACTATTCATTTCACATCTATCATTATCATAATTGTCATTATCATTATCATCTTAATCATTATTATCATTATCATCATTATCATGTTAAAGTTGATGATTATGATTTTCATTATCACTATAACTATATATAATCATTATTAGCATAAACATAATCGTTATCGTTATCATTATTATCATCATTATCTTTATCAATATTGTTGCCATTATTATCACTTTCATTATTATTACTGATATTATTATCACTTTCATTAGTATTAGTATCACTGTTATTATTATCATTGCTATTATTATTGATGATGTTTTTCCTTTTATCATTTGATTATGATTTACATCATTATATCATTATCATTATTATCGTTTTGTTGTTATCATTACAATTTTTATTATCTTATTATTATCATAATCATATCCTTTTTATCATTCTCATCACCATTATCAATATCCTTATTGATACCACTATTATTGTCATTGCTATTATCATCATGGTTATCATATTTCTTTTGCGATTACTGTTTTTATAAAAATTATTTTATCATTTTTAATTATCATTATCATTATCATATCATCATTAATAGTTATCATTATAATTATTATTACTGTTGCTATCATTATTATTAGCATTAGCCATAGCATTATTATCATCATTATTATCATTACTACTACAGTCATTATTCGCATCCTTATTACTATCACGTTATCATTATCATTATCGTTATTATTATTATTATCATTATTATTATTATTATTATTATTATTATCATCATCATCATCATCATTATTATTGATATCATTATTATTATCATTATTATTATTACTATTATTATTATCAATCATCATTATTATTATTACTATCATTATCATCATCTTCATTATTATTGTTATCATTGTCATTACCATTAATATTACTATTATTATCATCATTATCACTGGTATTATTGTTATTACCATCAGCATTATCATCATTATCAGTATCCTTATAACTATCATTATCAACATTACTATTATCATCATTGTTATTATCCTTATTATTATCATCATCGTTACTCTTATCATCACCATTATCATTAATATTACTGTTTTTTTATCAGTACTATCATTTTCATGATCATTCTTACTACTACTGTTATCATTGCTTATAATTGTTATTGTTATTGTGGCTCTTTGTATTGTTATCACGTGGTTATCATTGTTATCATCATTCTCATTGTTAGTACTATTGTTTATTATAGCTAATGTTATCATTGTTTTTACCATCATTGTAATTATCATTAATTTAATTATTATCTTTATATTTAGAATTATAACTATAATTACTTTATCATTAGCATTATTATTATTATTATCATTAATATTATTATCGTTAATATTATTATTATTATCTTTGTTACATTTATTACACGATTACTTCCTACAACCACTACAACAAAACCTTATATCATTTTCCTTAACCCGTTGGCTTTTTTACTTTCGTAAGCTTATACAAAATAAAAAGCATCCCCAACGAGAGAGAGAAAAAAAGGAAATAGGAAGGCGAC
>BOPN01002250.1:126481-136481 GCA_017312705.2 Penaeus japonicus
ATGACAAGCGTTTTATTTGTTTGGGTTCTTCGCGCATGAGCTGCTTCCTCCTTCGTCTTCGAGTGTCCGAGCGAGACTGCCGCCGCGATCAATTAATGGTGCGAACGCGCTGGTGCTGCCCTCTATCGGCAGGTTCGGAAATATGATTTACATCTTTTTATCTTATCATCCGATCCCATTTCTTGTTATTATCATTATCATTATTAAAGATTTTTTAGGTATATAATCACTTTTCCGGAAGATGTACATACGGAGAATCACCTGTAAAACCGTAAGAATAAAACAAAAATATTCCACTTTACATTTATCTTTTCCTTTACTTTTTTTTACCATTATTTTCTCCCTTCTTATTGCCTTCAAAAAATATGGAACATTCAGTCTATATGTTTCCTATCAATAATTTCCACTGACATTTTTTAAAAATCATTCGCGTTATAAAAGTGATCAATGTCTCTCTGCTGATCGGTCAGAACATTGCCAATGGAAATGAAATTGGAATCAAAGGCATTTAGGAAAAGTTACAATGCTCTTTTTTTCCATTACAAATCAGTTATCCTTGTTTCGATTTTTATTTGTATAGATGGCGAAAAAACATGGAAAGCATGCGCATGCAACAAGCTTTCTCTTTTTCAATTTAGAGGAGTGGATTGGTCAGTTAGCTGAGGGAAGATATTCCTTTCTCCCTACTCTTGCTCCACCCCCCCCCTTCCTCCTCCTTCCCCTTCACCCCCTCCCCCCCATCCCTCCTACTTCTCTTCTCAATTATCCTCCTCCTCTTACTCCTACTCTTTCTCCCCCTCCTCCTCCTTCCCCTTCACCCCCCCCACCTCCTTCTCTTCTTAATTATCCTACTCCTCTTCCTCCCCCTTCTCCCTTCCCCTCCCATCCTGCCTTACCCTACCCCTCCGCTCCCATTACCCTTCCCCCCTCCCCCTCCGCTCCCCTTATCTTCCCCCCCCCTCCCCCTCCGTCCCCTCCATCCCCCTCCCCCCCTTCTCCCTCGATATGTTGTCCTAGCTACCAATCCCTCGCAAAAGCAAACCCAATCTCAGTGAATGATGATAATCAGGGAAAGAGAAATTCCAAAGAGCAAACAGAACGCGCGTAACAAAGGAATCCTCTTTCGCTTTCTTTCTTTCTCTCTTTCTGTTCTTTCTTTTCTTGTATTTACGGAATTATTTTCCCTTCATTAAAAATTACAGAACCCTTTCCCAGAACTTATCAAGTCTTGGTCGGTTAAGCCTCAGAATGCAGCGAGTTGCATAAGTATTCCTGCGAATCCATAATGTAGGAGAGACCGAAACAGCATAGTCCAGGCGGCACATATGCAACATGAATAAATAGAGATGTAAACAACATGCATGAAACAAAATGTAAACATAGCTTGCAACAACAAGGTACTACAAAGGAGGACGAAAACATACACTTAAAAAATACTCTTATATATGTACATACAGAGTAACACAAAGACTAAGTACCAAGGAGGGACAATGATGATTATGATGGTTATTATAATGATCGTAAGGATGACTAGGATGATGAAAATGATGGTGACAACGATGATGAGGATGGTGATGATGGGGATGATGATGATGATGATGGTGATGATGATGATGATGATAATCGGGATGATGATGGTGGTGATGGTGACTATCAGGATGATGATGGTGATGATCGGGATGATGATGGTAATAATGATGGCGATGATGATAGTGCATATGGATTTCTATTTCTTTCATTCATCTCCATATCATTTTCACTATAATGATAATGCTAGTGTTGGTGTAGATCAGATCATTATGTTTCTACTTATGAAGAGGAGGATAATGCAATAACGGCAATAAAGATCATGTTGAAAGTAGCGATGTTCCAAGAAATAATCACCATGATGATGACGATGCTGTTATGCACTTAACAATACTCGAAACCACAGAACAATAATGATAGTAATGATGATGAAGATGCTGATAGTAGTAAATATGACAATGGTAATGATAACAACAGAATCCAGCATTTCATCATATCTTTTCATTGTTTTTCTATTTTTACCATCATCATTATCATTTTAGATATTATCATCATTAACTTAATCACAATCAGTATCTTTTTTAATTGCTATAATTTTCATTATTAATATGATCACTGGTAATATCATTATTGTTTTTATTGCTATTATCACTATTATCATCTTTATTATCATTGTCATTACTGTTGTTATTATTATGATTATATTTACCGTTACGATAGCAATGATGCTAATAATGATAAGGATAGTAATAGTAATGATGATGATTATGATAATGATAACAATGATAAAAATAATAATAACAATGATAATGGCAATAATAAGTATGACAATAATAACGATAACATAATAATGGTAACAATAATGATAATGATAATAACAATGATGAGAATTATAAAGACGATAATGATGATAATCACTTTTCCCACCAACTGGTCACCTGAACTATGTTCCATGTGCATGCCATTTATTCACTTCACGACAGGGATTTTGACATATCATGCTTCATATTTCATATGCAATAGCAAAATGATGAACACATATTTCACAGTTCACAGATTTTATATCCGTGAATAGACTGAACTTTAACTCGCTGATAACATGTCAGTCACCATTATATATGTTGAATATCTTGAAATTACCTATTAAAAATCTTTATTACCTTCTGGTAGAAAATATTCTTAAATTGGAGCCATACCTGAATCTCTGGTATGATTCTCTTTCTCTCTCTCTCTCTCTATCTATCTATATATCTATCATCTATCCCACTCTCTCTCTCTTTCTCTCTTTCCTTCAACCTCTCTCTCTCTTTCTTTCTTTCTTTCTTTCTCTCTCTCTCTCTCTTTCTCATTTTCTCTCTCTCCCTCTCTCCTTCTCTCTCTGATGGTGATATCAATAGCAATGATATTAACGATAATGATAATAATGTTGATGGCGATATCATTGATAATAATAATATCAACAATAATGATAATGATAATAGGAAGAATTATGATGATTATTATGATAATGGTGATGAAAGTAAGATAATAATGATGAGAATAATAATGACAATAACAGTAGGGGTAAAGATGATAATAATGCCATAACAACAAAAGGGATTATTAAATGATAATGATGATAAAGATAATAATTACAAAGATAATGATGCTAGTGATAATAATGACAATGATAACGATAACAATCATAATGATGAAGTTAGTTTATTAACAATAAAAATAACAATAACGATAATAATGATAAAAATGATAACAATAATAACATTAATGATAACAATAATGATGATGATGATGATAAAAATAAATGTAATTCTGATGACAATGATCACGATAATTATAGTGATGATAATTATGATATTGAAGATAATAATGGAAATGATAATCATGATAATGATACTGATAATGATAATAAAAATAGTAATGATAATGATGATAACAACAGTAATAAAGGAATTGATCATGATAATGTCAATATTGCCAATAATAACCATAATAGCAACATCAGCAGGAGTAGTAGTAATAGCAGTAATAACATACAAGTAGTAGCATAATTATTAGTTGTAGCAGTAATGATAATCATGAGCCTATTTGCAATGATAATGACAGGGCACACTTGCATTACATGGAACCACTATCTATTCAAAATGCAGAAGCGAAATATGTTATAATGAGGATGGTTTTAAAATCATTGACTAATCAGACTTTATCTCTATCGCATGTTCTGCATTTGGAAAGAAAAACTAACTATAAAAAAGTCTAATGAATAGCTAATCGCAGTCTGTACCTAATTTCCACCGCCGCTGAAGTGATACGTTCGCGTGTGCTAATTCATGTATTCCAGTCCCGTTGTACGAGCTTGATCTGTGCGCCGTAAATGTAAATAAAAACTCATTCTCTGCTCATTCTCTGAGTGAATTGCAATCTGGCTCCACTCGACGCGGCAATTTAAGAGAGATCTAAAATATGTTGTTGCAATTCATAGTCTGTTCGATTGATCGTTGTCCCTCATTTTGATAATAAGGATAGTAGTCAGAATAAGCACTAGCAGGAGTATCATTATTATTATCATTAATATCACAAAAGAAAGAAAGAAAAAACACCGCAGCCCCTGAACCTAGCATTGGGTACGACTGTTTGGCGACGGCAAAAAAGGCAGTAACAAATTGTAATGATGTAAAGGGTAATACATCCTCTCGAACTGTAGCCAGAGACACTAACAATCTGTAATAAATTTATAACCTGATTTGTTACCTTTGCGAAAGTTCCCATAGCTTGTGTTTTCAAAAGCCAGTTAAGCGAAGATAAAGCGCAGAAGAGTAACGAAACTTGATGTATATGGGCTTACGAATAACGAACATCCAGCCCAATGGAGGAAGGGGAAACGGAGAGTGAAATACGGTCGTGCGTTCGGTCATATACATCATATCCTTCGTTTTTCTCCTCAATTGTCCCATTCGGATGCCAAGCTTTTAAAGCCTCAGGAGTTATGTGAATACAAGGTCTTCACTAATGGTGGTTGAGTGTTAATTTTACATAGAGGGTTTACAATAATCTATATTTCGTGCCACCTCTGCAGTTAGATGGTTTCCGCAGTAATGATTTTGCACTGACCGACATTTTGTGTTCTCTACATGATTAATTCTCACATCAAGGATTTTATGAGAACTCATATTGAGATTTATTTCGAATTAGTGAAGACAAATCAAAACGGTAGCGAATATCAATCCTTATTTGCATTCATTCTATCTTCCCATTTGTAAGTAGATTGTCAGTATTGCTGTCACCGCTCTAATAAGGCTATCATAAAACCTTATTTAACAGTACAGCATTACTGGTGCCAGTACCAGTATCATGATCATTATCAACATCATTATTATTCCCATCATCCTCATTTTCGTTATCATCATTATAGTCATAATTATTCAGTCGTCATTTCTGTTGTTAAAATTATTACTATCTTATATCATTGTAATTATCATGATCATTATCAGTGATATTACTTTATTTTCATGATGTTCATTGTTATTCTCTTTATTAGCAGCACTATTTTTATTGTCATTATCTATTTTTTAATCATTACCATTATCATAATCAAAATTATCATTATTATCATTAGTATCATTAGTATCACTAGTATCACTGCCATCATCATGATCATCATCATTATCAACATCATTATCATTGCTATTATCATTACTATTACTATTGTTACATTCATTTTCATCTTCATCATTGTCATCATCACTATTATTATTAATATTGTCATCATCAATGTCATGGTTGCTTTAATTAGTATCATCATTACTTTTTTCATTATCATCATGATCATTATCATTCTCATCGTGATTATTACCATTCTCATTATGACTGTTATTATTGTTATTATCATGATTATCCTTGTTACAATAATTTTTATGAATATCAATATTATTATTATTATTATCATTATTATTATTATTATTATTATTATTGTGGTTATTGTTATTATTATTACTATTGTCATTATTATTATCATTACCATTATTATTATTATTGTTATTATTATCATTACCATTTTTATTATTAATATCTTTATTATTATTATCATTATCATCATCATTATTAGCATTTTATTAGCATTACTACTATCATCATTACTATTGTGATTATTATCATAATTATCATAGTTGAAAATTTATTGTCATTACTAATATCTTGCTATCATTAATTTTATCATATTTTTATAATCATTAGTACTACTACTATCATTATCACAATTATTATGATTATCGTTATCATTAATACCATTATTACTATCATCTTGATTATAATTATCATCTTTATCATTATCATATGTTACATCATGATCATTACCATTATCATTATCATTATCTTCATTGTCATAATTATTATCCTTATAATTGCTATTAGTATCATTATTTATATCATTATCTTTATTGTTATAATTATTAACCTTATAATTGCTACAACTACCATTATTAATATAGTTATTATCATTATCATTATTATCATTATACTTATTCATATTATCATTTTAAATCGTTATCATTATATTCATCATTATTGTAGTGGGTAATTGATAAACTCCGTAGAGTTTTTACTGATGGTAAATTAGGTCGCGTGTTACCCAACTACAAGTCGTTATTAAATGCATGGGTCTGGCGTATTTTAGAAGATGACTCTCGGGTGAAAAAGGAATGAAAGCTCATCCCGTAGCCACCGTTTAAAACAAACTGGCTGACAAAAAGGCAACATTAAAAAGGAGAATCTAAATTATACATTTATTAGCACAAATAATTCGAATAAAACCAATATACAGGAACAACACACCATACATTTACTTGATAAAAAGAGGTTATAACCATAGAGCACGAAAAAAACTGCCAGCCAGGTAAAATCCCAAAGATCGTCTGCCACTTCACACGTCTAAGAACCGTCTCTCGTTAACTGCCCTGGTTTGACCTTTTATATGGCAGTTTCCTGCGCTTACGGTAACGTTTTTACCCATAATGCAATATATTCACAATCAAAAGTGTAAAAAGTGTGTATAAAACAAAACTTAAAGTACATAAAATAAAACTAGAAATAAAACATACAAAAAATGGGAATATAAAAGACTGAAAACAGGAAAGCAGGGAAAAATGAAAGAAGGGATCCGCGTGGAGAAATGAGAGAAATCACGAAGAGATAAACATATGAAAAAGGAAGGTTAGGTGTTATAGTCGAAGGAAAAGAGACAAGATCAAAAGGAAGGTAAGTAAAGAATATAAGGTAAGTAATGTATAAGTACAGTTGTGTAGAGTATTAGTAATATAGATGTAGACGAAGAACAAGGAACAATCAGAAAGGTAAGTCAAAGGAACATAAAAACGCACTTTATTCTTATCAAAAATAAACACACACACACATAACAGCAAAGCCAAATCATCTTGCAGGGCGGAGATCTGCGGGATGACCCGCCTGATACCAGGGGATAATTCATTACAATTGTCTTTATCATATTTGTTGGTATAAACATTATTGCCATTACCATTATTGACATTTAATCCTACCATCATTACTCGGAAATTCGAGAGAAAATAGGCATCGTTTCAAATTCCGGCCTTCTTATTACTACAATTTATCCGTGACTTGAATCATATGAAATATGAAAACGCACGGAACAGAAAATAGAAAGGCTAGAGCAAGTCTGACAGAAGTGTTCTCATTAGCCCTCTGTAGAATATAGCTTCCTAATAATAGAAAACGTTGACTGCCATAACTGATAACAAGGAGTTCATTATGTGGTTGAGTCTATTCAATTATTTCTAAACAGGTAATTCTAAGTATAGATTCTCTTTTGTAATAGCTAAATGTCAATCCAAATGTCTATCAATTTCTTTTATGGCAAACAGAGGGAAATGATTAAAATCACGCTTAATTAAACCTGTTGAATACGGGTGGCGTCGAGTGCCCATGATGGAAGATATATATACATCCTAGGTCCCGGATGACGTGAATGTGTCGATTCGGTTAAATCTTTTTCTCCCCTAAATCATTATCGTTTTTTTTTTTTTTTTTGTATTTTTCGGGATGGAAATTATCAGTGCACTTCATATAATTACCGAAATTTGGGTTTAATTTTAAATCCTGAACAGCTATGGTGCCACTGTCTTCTGGCACCAGAAGGAAAGAAAGCCTTGAAAGCCACCCATCCGCGGTCCTTGCCGAGCACTAACTTCAGAGAGTTATGGCAAACAGCAAGATGCCGACTTCTGACTCTGAAGTTCATGCGGTGTAAGGTGCGCATATTGAGCTGATATAGCCTCTGTACAACATTTTTAGCCATTTACAATATTGGGAACATCTGTCAGATGGCACACATAAGCCTCATGATATGGTAACTAACATAGGCTGACTAACACAAAGACTTTAATTAATAAAATAGCGAGAAAGCCCTAGATATGTCACATTACGTTCCCTCCCTCCAAAATGTGTGCCGAGCATGTGGCACTGGTGCCCGTTTGTGGTCGAAACAAGAAATTGAATGCCCTGTAATCATATCGTGCATGCAAGTTGATGAAGAGATATTTGCTTCCGTGGAATAGAAAGTATCAAAGTACCAAACATTCTACGGATACTGCGCTGCACTAACGAAGAATAGAGGGATAGCAATCCATCAAGCGCCAATTAATACAACCATAATCATATCTATAACATATACCCTCTTCATCATCACATCATCACGTCTCCTCTTCCTTGTTCTCACCTCTCCTCCCCTTCCCACTCGTGCGTGTTTCCGTCGCTACAACTAAGCTCAACTTGAGGGAAGTTTAAGGGCCTATAAACCAGCAACAGCAGCAGCAGTCGCAGTTGCAAAAGTTGCTAAACTGGTTCTACACACTGGAGTTACGACTCGTGGTCCTCGTCCGGTGAGACTTTCCTGCCGGACGAGACGTAAGGATTCAATGACTTTATTACGGTGACTTACTTTTTTAGTGAAGGATGTTGCGGACGACGCTGAGAGAATTGCCGCTCTTGAAGCCCTTTTTTTTTTTTTTTTTTTTTTTCCGTCCGAGGCGTCTTGGGTTTATTTAAAGAGACCGATAGTGGTAGTTGCTATACTCATTATACTCATTATCGCCGTTATTACTGTTATCTGTGCCTTTATCATCATTGGGATTACTATTGGTACTGTATTACTATTGTTGTCATTATCATATCATCATTATTCTCATTATGGTTATTATGATCACTATCATTACTACCATCATTACCATTGTAATATTCATCATCCTCATAATAGTAATTATTATTATCATCATTTTTTATCATTATCATTGTTATTATCATAATTTTCATTATTGTTATTATTATCATTACTTTCATTATGATTTTTTTCAGTTACTGTCATTATGATTTTTTTCAGTTACTGTCATTATTATTGTCATCATTATCAATGTTTTATTATTATTGTAATTATTATCATTATCATCATTATTAACATTATTATCGTTTTAATCATTATTCCTATCATTATCATTATCATCTTTATCATTTGCATTATCATTGTCATTATTATTATTATTATCATCATTATCATAATTGTCATAATCATTATCATTATTCCACTATCATTATTATCATTATTTTTATCATTATCATTATCATCACCATTATTGTTATTACTATTATTATCATTATTACCGTTATATCATCATTATTATAATTGTCATTATCTTGATTGCTGTCATCAAGATTATACTTATCATTGTTATACATTTACTATTGTCATTATCATTATCTTTTTCATTTCCAATATCATTAGCGCTATTACCATCATTACTAGTATTGGTATCATTATCATTATCATTATAATTATCCTCACTATCATCACCAATATCATCATTACCATTATCATTATTGTTACTATTTCCCTTATTTTTATCATGATTACTACCATTACTATCATCACTATCATTATTATTATTGTTATCATTACTATTTTGTTTTCATCCTTATATTTATATTACTATTATTACCATTATTATTAGTAGTATTATTATCAGCATTATAATCACTATCAATACTACTATCATCATTATCATCATCATTATCAGCATTATTATCAGCATCAATTTTATTATCATCATTAATTGTATTATTATCAATCTCATCATTAGTTTTGTTATGATTATTATCATCATTAATAACATAAGCATTACTATCATTATAATTTTCATTATTATCATTATTATCATCATCTTTATAATTTCCCAATGTAGCAAGTTACATTCTCATTAATTAAACAGTTAATTAACCCAAGAGTCTAACGTACAATGGTAAATATAAATGCGTTAAATTCTTATTTTCACTCGACCGGAAAACACGTGTTCTTCTCTCGGTTTGCAACAAGAATGAAGAAGACCAAAGCCCCACACATGTTGCGAGATATTGCAACATCCTTTCCTCCTTTTTAATCATCCCTTTACCCCCT
>BOPN01002250.1:153981-161481 GCA_017312705.2 Penaeus japonicus
TTATGAATAATCACCACCATCCTCCTCTTCATGATCATCACCACCATCCTCCCTCTTATGACAATCACCACCATCCTCCTTTTATGACCATCACCACCATCCTCCTCTCTTCACTGATCAGCTGCTCACCATCCTCCTCTATGACCATCACCACCATCCTCCTCTTTACACAATCACCACTGATCCTCCTCTTCTATGATCATCACCACCATACTCCTCTTCATGACTCATCAACGATCCTCCTTCTTATAATCATCACCACCATCTCCTTTATAACCATCACCACCATCCTCCTCTTTATAACCATCACCACCATCCTCCTCTTTATGACCATCACCACCATCCTCCTCTTTATAACCATCACCACCATCCTCCTCTTTATGACAATCACCACCATCCTCCTTTAAGACAATCACCACCATCCTCCCTTTATAACCATCACCACCACCCTCCTCTCATGATCATCACCACTATCCTCCTCTTTATGACAATCACCACCATCCTCCTCTTCATGATCACCAAATGCACCATCCTCCTCTTTATATGACAATCACCACCATCCTCCTCTTCATGATCATCACCACCATCCTCCTCTTTATGACAATCACCACCATCCTCCTCTTTATGACCATCACCACCATCCTCCTCTTCATGATCATTACCACCATCCTCCTCTTTATGACAATCACCACCATCCTCCTCTTCATGATCATCACCACCATCCTCCTCTTTATGACCATCCCCACCATGCTCCTCTTTATAACCATCACCACCATCCTCCTCTTCATGATCATCACCACCATCTCCTTTAAGTAGACAATCACCACCATCCTCCTCTTTATAACCATCACCACCATCCTCCTCTTCATGATCATCACCACCATCCTCCTCTTTATGACCATCACCACCATCCTCCTCTTTATAACCATCACCACCATCCTCCTCTTTATGACAATCACCACCATCCTCCTCTTCATGATCATCACCACCATCCTCCTCTTTATGACAATCACCACCATCCTCCTCTTCATGATCATCACCACCATCCTCCTCTTTATGACAATCACCACCATCCTCCTCTTTATGACCATCACCACCATCCTCCTCTTCATGATCATTACCACCATCCTCCTCTTTATGACAATCACCACCATCCTCCTCTCTCTTCTTCATGATCATCACCACCATCCTCCTCTTTATGACCATCACCACCATCCTCCTCTTTATAACCATCACCACCATCCTCCTCTTCATGATCATCACCACCATCCTCCTCTTTATGACAATCACCACCATCCTCCTCTTTATAACCATCACCACCATCCCTCCCTTCATGATCATCACCACCATCCTCCCCTTCTTTATGACCATCACCACCATCCTCCTCTCTTCATGATCATTACCACCATCCTACTTCTTTATGACCATCACCACCATCCTCCTCTTCATGATCATTACCACCATCCTCCTCTTTATGACCATCACCACCATCCTCCTCTTTATGACAATCACCACCATCCTCCTCTTCACATCATCACCACCATATGTCTTCTTCATGACCATCCCCACCATGCTCCTCTTTATAACCATCACCACCATCCTCCTCTTCATGATCATCACCACCATCCTCCTCTTTATGACCATCACCACCATCCTCCTCTTTATAACCATCACCACCATCCTCCTCTTTATGACAATCACCACCATCCTCCTCTTTATGACAATCACCACCATCCTCCTCTTTATAACCATCACCACCATCCTCCTCTTCATGATCATCACCACCATCCTCCTCTTTATGACAATCACCACCATCCTCCTCTTCATGATCATCACCACCATCCTCCTCTTTATGACAATCACCACCATCCTCCTCTTTATGACCATCACCACCATCCTCCTCTTCATGATCATTACCACCATCCTCCTCTTTATGACCATCACCACCATCCTCCTCTTTATGACAATCACCACCATCCTCCTCTTCATGATCATCACCACCATGCTCCTCTTCATGATCATCACCACCATCCTCCTCTTTATAATCATCACCACCATCCTCCTCTTTATAACCATCACCACCATCCTCCTCTTTATAACCATCACCACCATCCTCCTCTTTATGACCATCACCACCATCCTCCTCTTTATAACCATCACCACCATCCTCCTCTTTATGACAATCACCACCATCCTCCTCTTTATGACAATCACCACCATCCTCCTCTTTATAACCATCACCACCATCCTCCTCTTCATGATCATCACCACCATCCTCCTCTTTATGACAATCACCACCATCCTCCTCTTCATGATCATCACCACCATCCTCCTCTTTATGACAATCACCACCATCCTCCTCTTTATGACCATCACCACCATCCTCCTCTTCATGATCATTACCACCATCCTCCTCTTTATGACAATCACCACCATCCTCCTCTTCATGATCATCACCACCATCCTCCTCTTTATGACCATCCCCACCATGCTCCTCTTTATAACCATCACCACCATCCTCCTCTTCATGATCATCACCACCATCCTCCTCTTTATGACAATCACCACCATCCTCCTCTTTATAACCATCACCACCATCCTCCTCTTCATGATCATCACCACCATCCTCCTCTTTATGACCATCACCACCATCCTCCTCTTTATAACCATCACCACCATCCTCCTCTTTATGACAATCACCACCATCCTCCTCTTCATGATCATCACCACCATCCTCCTCTTTATGACAATCACCACCATCCTCCTCTTCATGATCATCACCACCATCCTCCTCTTTATGACAATCACCACCATCCTCCTCTTTATGACCATCACCACCATCCTCCTCTTCATGATCATTACCACCATCCTCCTCTTTATGACAATCACCACCATCCTCCTCTTCATGATCATCACCACCATCCTCCTCTTTATGACCATCACCACCATCCTCTTTATAACCATCACCACCATCCTCCTCTTCATGATCATCACCACCATCCTCCTCTTTATGACAATCACCACCATCCTCCTCTTTATAACCATCACCACCATCCTCCTCTTCATGATCATCACCACCATCCTCCTCTTTATGACCATCACCACCATCCTCCTCTTCATGATCATTACCACCATCCTCCTCTTTATGACCATCACCACCATCCTCCTCTTCATGATCATTACCACCATCCTCCTCTTTATGACCATCACCACCATCCTCCTCTTTATGACAATCACCACCATCCTCCTCTTCATGATCATCACCACCATCCTCCTCTTTATGACCATCACCACCATCCTCCTCCTTATAACCATCACCACCATCCTCCTCTTTATAACCATCACCACCATCCTCCTCTTTATAACCATCACCACCATCCTCCTCTTTATGACCATCACCACCATCCTCCTCCTTATAACCATCACCACCATCCTCCTCTTTATGACCATCACCACCATCCTCCTCTTTATAACCATCACCACCATCCTCCTCTTTATAACCATCACCACCATCCTCCTCTTTATAATCATCACCACCATCCTCCTCTTTATGACCATCACCACCATCCTCCTCTTCATGATCATCACCACCATCCTCCTCTTTATGACAATCACCACCATCCTCCTCTTCATGATCATCACCACCATGCTCCTCTTCATGATCATCACCACCATCCTCCTCTTTATGACAATCACCACCATCCTCCTCTTTATGACCATCACCACCATCCTCCTCTTTATAACCATCACCACCATCCTCCTCTTTATAACCATCACCACCATCCTCCTCTTCTTTTATAATCATCACCTCACATCCCCTTTATGACCATCACCACCATCCTCCTCTTTATGACAATCACCACCATCCTCCTCTTTATAACCATCACCACCATCCTCCTCTTTATGACCATCACCACCATCCTCCTCTTTATGACAATCACCACCATCCTCCTCTTTATAACCATCACCACCATCCTCCTCTTTATGACCATCACCACCATCCTCCTCTTTATAATCATCACCACCATCCTCCTCTTTATGACCATCACCACCATCCTCCTCTTTATAATCATCACCACCATCCTCCTCTTTATGACCATCACCACCATCCTCCTCTTTATAATCATCACCACCATCCTCCTCTTTATAACCATCACCACCATCCTCCTCTTTATGACAATCACCACCATCCTCCTCTTTATAACCATCACCACCATCCTCCTCTTTATAATCATCACCACCATCCTCCTCTTTATAACCATCACCACCATCCTCCTCTTTATAATCATCACCACCATCCTCCTCTTTATGACCATCACCACCATCCTCCTCTTTATAACCATCACCACCATCCTCCTCTTTATAACCATCACCACCATCCTCCTCTTTATGACAATCACCACCATCCTCCTCTTTATAACCATCACCACCATCCTCCTCTTTATAATCATCACCACCATCCTCCTCTTTATAACCATCACCACCATCCTCCTCTTTATAATCATCACCACCATCCTCCTCTTTATAACCATCACCACCATCCTCCTCTTTATGACCATCACCACCATCCTCCTCTTTATGACCATCACCACCATCCTCCTCTTTATAACCATCACCACCATCCTCCTCTTTATGACCATCACCACCATCCTCCTCTTTATAATCATCACCACCATCCTCCTCTTTATGACCATCACCACCATCCTCCTCTTTATAATCATCACCACCATCCTCCTCTCTCTCTCTCTCTCTCTCTCTCTCTCTCTCTCTCTCTCTCTCTCTCTCTCTCTCTCTCTCTCTCTCTCTCTCTCTCTCTCTCTCTCTCTCTCGCCCAAATTCAACCAACTGAACTGCAGTTGTTTAACTTCTATGTGTTGGATTGACAAACTTTTTTTCCATTAAATTTCAACTAACTGCTCACCTTCCACTGCATAAATCACAACGTTTGACATGACTTATTAAACGCAGAATTTTCTGTGCCTTTTTACCCCGCTTTGCTTGCTGTAGATAATAAGCATCCTCTTACGAAACCGCCGCTCTGTCACGAAATACCCCGGTCAGGAACGGTGCTTTTGCCGATCGGGAAAATATATTCCAGACAACTGCCAAACTCAAAAGCTTTAAGGGCGCAATAAAAGTGCGAACGACCTCGTCTTTACCAATGTACACTTGAACCATTCAACTAAACATTGAATTATATAAATACCCGCTGACGATTTCCCAATCCGACTTGAAGCCCTTGTCCTCAACACACCGGGTTGATCATGTTTATGATGGACCATCTGCAAGGATACTTTATCCTGGCCTAGTTGTAGAGCTGTGCAATGATGACAAAGATATTCTGTAGAGCCATCATCACCAGCTCTACGCCTAGACAGAGGCATTGCTGATATTGTCAGTGGTAATGGCCTTTCAATTAGCATAGATAGTGTTGTTATCATTTTTTACGGTT
The DNA here is from genome assembly GCA_017312705.2 of Penaeus japonicus. Taxonomy (NCBI): domain Eukaryota; kingdom Metazoa; phylum Arthropoda; class Malacostraca; order Decapoda; family Penaeidae; genus Penaeus; species Penaeus japonicus. The sequence continues at coordinate 159,434 of BOPN01002250.1, forward strand.
TTATTATCATTATTTCTGTAGTATAGTAATGATAAATGTTGTTGTTATCATTATTATTATTGTTATGATTACTATTACTGTTACCATTTTGTTGCTTTTCATCGTCCCCGATGCCGTCTTCATTACCATCACTATCATCGTAATAACCATCATCACCACCATCCTCCTCTTTATAACCATCACCACCATCCTCCTCTTTATGACCATCACCACCATCCTCCTCTTTATGACCATCCCCACCATGCTCCTCTTTATAACCATCACCACCATCCTCCTCTTCATGATCATCACCACCATCCTCCTCTTTATGACAATCACCACCATCCTCCTCTTTATAACCATCACCACCATCCTCCTCTTCATGATCATCACCACCATCCTCCTCTTTATGACCATCACCACCATCCTCCTCTTTATGACCATCACCACCATCCTCCTCTTTATGACCATCACCACCATCCTCCTCTTTATGACAATCACCACCATCCTCCTCTTTATAACCATCACCACCATCCTCCTCTTCATGATCATCACCACCATCCTCCTCTTTATGACCATCACCACCATCCTCCTCTTCATGATCATTACCACCATCCTCCTCTTTATGACCATCACCACCATCCTCCTCTTCATGATCATTACCACCATCCTCCTCTTTATGACAATCACCACCATCCTCCTCTTTATAACCATCACCACCATCCTCCTCTTTATAATCATCACCACCATCCTCCTCTTTATAATCATCACCACCATCCTCCTCTTTATGACCATCACCACTATACTCCTCTTCTTGATCATCAACATTATGCACCTCTTCATCATTATGTATCATCACTATCATCATCAATATCCTCCTATCATAATAAAGAGTAACATCACTTCTACGCCAACGAGACCTTGCAAATATCTTGCCATGCCGTCTACAGTGACACATGGAAGTTCATTAAGAAGAATTATGTGGCAGCGCTAAGCTCACCATCCTCACCGTATATTGTATTAGATAGATTAACGCGACCGCACGCAATAACGCTGAGATATTCTCCGACCCGAACTAGCGTTGGCTCCGTGTTTCGCTCTGGCGGAGATGCCGCTTCGTTCGTCATTTTCCTTTCTACTTTTCTTTTCTTTCTTTTCTCTTAATTTTTTTTTCCTGAATGTTGATTTTTTTATTGTTGTTGTTATTGTTGTTGTTGTTGTGGTTGTTATGAAGCGCGTGCGATGCTCCTTCCTGCTTTTATATTACGTTTTTCCTCAGTCTGAATGCAACATTAGAATTTGCAAAGAACATTTCCTCAGAGGCTGTCCATCTATCCTAACAAATAGCGTTTATCTGAAGCCATGATGCTCTTAAATTCAAACTTTGCCATGTAGCATCAAATTTATTTCAAGATTTAAGTGCATAATAATAGTGCAATTTCACTGCACGGGAGATAACTATATGTAGAGTTGACTCTTCACTGTATTAGATTAAGAAAATTCCCTATGAGAAGAAGATTGAGTATTTATTGCTGATTAAAGTTTAACTAATTGCATGATATTAGTGTATTTTATGAATGACTCTCTATACGTTCCGATAATTTCATGGAATTAATGTTCTTGATAAATTCTTCCTAGAAACTCAATATTTTTCACATGTATACATTGAACATGTTTATTAATATAGGGTTGTTGGATGTAAAAAGCTATATATTTATCCTGTCCAACAATTCGCGTGCCTAATTTTTTTATAACATTTTACGTGCAATAGAATTAACAGGAGCCAATATTTTTTAAATTAATTCCATTGCACTAGTTGCCAGTATTTGAAAAAAAAGCAAAACGTATGATGACACACATGTTCCATCGTAAGTTTTGCCTAACTGCTACGGCAAATATGAATTTTTGAGTTGATATGTGCGCTTCCCTTCTCGCCGTCGTGGTAACGCCCTCCCTGTTGTGAATGCATTGTACAGTCTAGTCCCTTGTGATTCAGGGGAAACACTCTTGCTCTACCTCGTGCAATATATTAGACACACCGGGGGTTAACAGCCAAATTATTCAGTTAT
>BOPN01002250.1:181481-196481 GCA_017312705.2 Penaeus japonicus
AATTTAATGTTGTTGGTCTTATTATACTGTTACCATTATTACCGTTATGATGAATGTCATTACTGTCATCATTATTACTATTACTGTTATCATTATTGTTATTATTATCATTACTGTTATCATCATTATCATGATTATAATTGTTATAATTATCATAATTATTATTACTGTTGTTATAATTATCATAATAATTATTATCATTGTTATTACTAGTAGTAGTATTACCATTATCATTATTGTTATTATCATTATTATCATTGTCATCATTATCATTATCAGTTTTATCATTGTTATGATGAATGTCATTACTGTCATCATTATTACTATTACTGTTATCATTATTGTTATTGTTATCATTACTGTTATCATCATTGTCATGATTATAATTGTTATAATTATCATAATTATTATCACTGTTGTTATAATTATCATAATAATTATTATCAATGTTATTACTAGTAGTAGTATTACCATTATCATTATTGTTATTATCATTATTATCATTGTCATCATTATCATTATCAGTTTTATCATTGTAATCATGATTATTTTCATCATCATTAATATCATTATCCTGATTATCAGCTTTTCTTGTGATCACTATTCTCAACATTATCATTATCACTATCATTCCTAAAACTATTATCATCCTCATTCTCATCATTATCACCTAAACCATCCCCATCACCATCATCACCACCATCTTCACCACCACCATCACCTTCACCACCATCATCATCCTCACCACCGCCATCACCATCATCACCATCACCACCACCATCATTATGATCATTAATCAGACGACCCAAATGAATTCCAATTCTAAATGATATGCAGATCAATAATGGCTTAAAACCCTCGTGGCAGATTTTCCTTCCTATGAATAACATAAGCGTAAATCAAGCCACGTTTCACATCATATAGCGAATATTGCAGGCTATATCAAATGCGTTTTTCATAAAGAAATTCTTTATTAACTTCAGTGGGAATTTTTGTCAGAAGTTATGAGCGCATTATATGCTCTCTCTCTCTCTCTCTCTCTCTCTCTCTCTCTCTCTCTCTCTCTCTCTCTCTCTCTCTCTCTCTCTCTCTCTCTCTCTCTCACTCTCTGTCACTATTTCTATCTATCTATACATATAGGGATAGGGAGACAGACAGAAGACAGAAGAGGATATAAGTAGCCGGGCAGATAGATTGAGGCAGTGTAATATAGGTACATATACATACATACATACATATATATATATATATATATATATATATATATATATATATATATATATATATATATATATATATATACATATATATACATATATATATATACATATATATACATATATATATACATATATATATTTACATATATATACATATAATTATTACCATCATCATCGTCAGCCTGTATCATTCCACTGCAGGATGTAGGCCTCTCTCAATCTTTACTACTCATTCCAGTCTTGTGTCCTCTGATTCCAGTTTACTCCTGTGAAATTTGCTATTTTATCCCGCCATCTTGTCACTGGTCTTGCCCTTGGTCTCTTTGAGTCGTGTATTTCCCATTCTGTTGTTTTCTTTGTCCACCTGTTGCCCTGTCTCCGTTATATATGTCCTGCCCACTGCCACTTTTTCTTTTAAATGCTCTTAAGTATATCCTTTACTTTTGTTTGTCGCCAGATCCATGTAGTTATCTTCCTGTCTCTTAAGCTAACTCCTAGCATAAGCTTTTCCATTCCTCTTTGAGCACTTACTAATTTCCTCTTTGGTCATAGTCCATGTTTCAGACCTATATATTATGACGGGGGGGGGGGGGGGGGAACTTTCTCTTAATACAGGATGTGTTCGCCTGGATGAGTTGCCCTAGGTATACATACTCGTTTACTGCTTCTAGTACCTCACCCTGTATTTATATTTGTTCAACTGGGGTGCGACTGTTGAACATGACTTAAGTCTTTTTTATGTTCATTTTAAGGCCAATCTTCAGACTTTCCCTATTCAAATTGCTTAGTAATTGTTGTAATTCCTTTGCTGACTCACTAAAAAGAACTATGTCATCTGCAAATCAAAGATTGCTTAAGTGTTTATCTCTTATTTTAATCCCTTTCCCCTTTTTATCAGTTTCTGCATGCATTTTGATGGTCGCTGTACCGTCTCTATATATATCTTCTTATAATTTACAATATATTCCTTTACTCCTTGCTTACGATTTGCTTCTAGTACTACTGCTATATGTACCGCATCGAATGCCATTTTTTCATAATGTCCGAATGCCATATTCGTGCACATAGCCCGGGCAAAGCAACATCTTCGCAAATCTCTCTGAACTGAACTGAATACACAGATGCTTCCTATATTCGTTAGTGTGTGGATATGGTCTGTAGTTGAGAATCCTCTGCGGAAGCCTGCCTGTTCCCTAGGTTCTTCTGAATTTAATGTATTGGTGATGTCGGCTGTGATGATTTTTGTGAACAGTTTATAGATTACTGAAAAGGGGCTTATTGTTAAATAATTCTTTAGGTCTTATATGTTCCCCTTTTAATGTACCAATTTTTTTTTTTTTTTTTTTTTTTTTTTTTTTGCGTTCTCTAGGATTTTAGAGTTTTACCGTTGCTCAGACAGTTAATAAAAAAGATTAGCCATTTTTACTGCCGTAATCTCTCCTGCATCTTGAATAAGATCTACACTAATGCCATCTTTTCCTGGTGTTTTTCCTCTTTGCATATCTTTTAGTCCCCTTTTTACTTCCTCTACCATAATGTTTAGAACATCTCCAATTGTTGTTTGCCTTCGTTTGTGGTTGATCATTTGAGTGTTATAAGTTGCAATAGAAGTCTTCTACTACTTTTTTAATTACGTTAATACTGTATGTCTTCTCTCCATTTTTTTCTTCTTTTTTTTTTTTTTACGACATACATTAGGTTTTTCTCTATTCTGTGCTTCATCTTTGTGTCTTAAAGCTGGTACCGGAAAGCAGAGCTTCATTTGCTCTTTGAATGTTAAATTTATGTATATCTTTCTTCTTTTTGATTATCGTTTTAGTCAGCTCTGCTGATTCTATTTTGTCTCTGATTGATGTTATTTCCATGTCCCTATGCTGTTTCATAAACTTTTTTGTTGCTAGCGAAAGCTTACTGAACTCTTCCTTTTCATCTCTACCGCCTATTTCAAATGCAATTTTCTTTAATATCTCACTGAATTGGTCGTTCATTTGGTCTATGTCAAGATCTTCATGAGCTGCGTATCTATTTCGCATGTTAAGACTAAATTCCGTAGCCCTATTCATTATGTTGATTAGATTAATGAGAGGCTTATGTATGAGCTTATTTCGTTCCCTTAGCTGTAATTTAACTCGACTTAACAGTCTATGGTCGCTACCGACATTTACATTATTGATAATGCTTACATCTTGTACAATGTCACACCTGTTGGTGATCATGAAGTTAATTTCTATATAATGTCGGATGGCAATTTCCATGTCCATTTCCTCCCAAGTCTCTTTTTGAAGACTGTATTCATAATTTTGAGATATCGAGCTTCAGCGAATTCTATTAGCTTTTGCCCTCTCTCATTTCTGGTACCTATTCCATGTTTCCCAACCAAGGTTTCCCCATCTTCCCTTATTCCTATTTTGGCATTAAAATCCCCCATAATCACGGTAACATGAGTTTTTATTCTATCGGTAGCTGCTTGCACATCTTCCTGCACTCATGTACATGTTTATATATAGAATGCGCCCATGCATGCACATCATAGACGAGGGAACCAAGGGACAAGGGAAGGATACAAGGGAGGGACGAAGGCAAGCAGCAGTCGAGAACTCTGGCAACTCACCTCTCCAGTCATTCAGGCAATCAGCAACTCTCGCGCTAACCGACCGAGGCTCAGGTCACGCCACACCAAGTGCGTTACCCTGTAACCTCAGCTGTATTGCCTCACCAGTCATCAGCACATCAGTCATCAGTGACTCAACATCAGTCTTTTCAAGGACTCACATCAGACCTCAGCTGAGCTACCAGCACCTCACCCAAGCTCCCAGCACCCGCTCCAGCTTACCTGCTCCAGCTGAAGCTATCTAGAAGCCCCTAGGAAGAAGAAGAAGAATCTACAAGAACTCTTTCAAGGAAGAGTTATAATCTACATTGCTAAGTGGGTAACACTTATAGCAAGAAGAAGAATTACCTGGATTACCTGAGTTAATCCCAAGAGGGTACCACTTATGCCAAGGAGTTGACATCTTGAAGGAGTTGGCATACCAAAAAGAGATCCTTTCATTGTAAGGGTTTGACACTCGGCTCTCTCGAGCCAAGCACCTCGGTGCTACAAGAGATCCTTGTAGGCACACACCTGTCCCCCCCTGTCCTTTACCACCACTTTCGGCGTTAGGATAACACCGTTTGTTTCCGAAGGCGAACCCTGCGGTTTACCCGGCGAAGGCCGGGGTCTCAAAGGGGTCTCTTAGTTGGGATACTGGAGGAAACACTCGGAGGTTGCCAGCTTGGTTAGGCTTAGGGAACGGCGGCAGGCCACTCTAACACTCCTGCCAACTCTAGCTAGACACCGTCTACATAGCCAACCTGGTTAGGCTCCTCAGAGATAAGAGGAGGTTGTCAGAGATAGGACTTAATTTGACAACTCAGGCAGGACTTGGACTTTTTGCAGTGGTAAGATAGAGCCATGCGTTTGGAACCATGGCGTCGACTACCAAGATCAAAATAAACTTGAATGGAATCCCGACTCTGACCAGAAAGCAGGAATTGAACAGTCTGATGTTTGGCAATGGCATTCACTTTCTAAGAATCATCGATACTAGAAATGGCTACCTTGTTTTGCCTAAGTCTTTACAAGATGCTGATAAGATCATGTCTCCTGAATTCTGGCAGAAACTCTTGTCTTCAGGTTTTGCCCTACAGATGCCTCTAGAGACTAAAGCCAAGATGACCATTGTGGTGAAAAAAGTTGACACTTACATCACCAGCCATACAAACGAAGAGATCAAAGACGAATTAACTAAGCAACTGAATACTCAGATCGATAAAGTGTACAAAATGCCACAACATGGGATAGTAAAGATACGATTCCCAGATATCCAGACAGCCAAAAAGATCAGAGAACAAGGACTGATTCTGTTCAATTACAGATCGAAGAAGAACGATTTACCCGAGTTACCCAATGTATGAACTGCTACGAATATGGGCATGTCAAAGGGAAATGTACCAAGAAGAATTCGGAAAAATGCAGTGAATGTGGTCAGACCGGACATCGGTTCACAGCTTGCAAAAGTACCACAAAAAAATGCCTAAACTGTGGAGGCGAACACAGGACTCTCTCTGGAAGCTGCCCTATTAGAAGGAAAGAGATCACAAAGGCAGTAGGGGGGGAGAGGGAGAGAGAGAGAGAGAGAGAGAGAGAGAGAGAGAGAGAGAGAGAGAGAGAGAGAGAAAGAGAGAAATTGATAAACAAATAGAAAATAGATAAAAATAGCAAACCAAACAGTTATAATAATAATTATAATTCTCACTATACATTTCGCATTTCATAAAAATCAAACTAATAGCACAGTAATAGTAGTACCAACATTTCGTAATGATAATGGTGTAGCAGACGGCGATCGCATCCCGACGCACCCCCGCATTGGTCAATTAGGAAACACCACCAGCCAATGAGGACACAGGTCAAACGGCAGGTCACGAGAGTAAACACGGCGCCCCGGGCTTAAAAGACGGGATGTCACGAGAAAAAGACAGTCACAGAAGCACCTGAAGAAGAAGAAATGCCAGATCTGCCAGTTCTTGAAGAAGAAATGCCGCCACTGGAAGAGCCCACTGCACCAGCACCCCAGTATGTGAGGGTGCCATCCCCACACAGGTGCAAGAATGTGAAGAAGGCCAGGGAAGCAAAGGGCAAAGCTGTAGGAGTCATCCTGTACACTGCCGAGAAAACCGTTACAAACGGCAATATTGATGATGATGATGTTGCAGAATACATCAAAAATGGCAGGATGAAATACTCCTACAATAATCAGAAGCTGAAATCTGATGAATGTGCCAGTATCATCGATAGGAGAATTAGGGCAGCCTCCCTAAATCTCGTTGGTGTGGCTATCACTTACCTCGACCCTGAGACCTACAGGAAGAGGAGGAATGGCTATGATGAGTCCCAAGAGAGGCATGAAGATGGACCTGCAGCCAAATCCAAGTGAATCACACCATCACTGTAGTTCAGCAGAACGTCCTCAAGTGGACTATGGTTCGTAGGAACGAACTGTCGGGCATGTATAGAGCCCTAAATGCAGATGTAGTCCTGATCAACAGTCATGGTTTGAAGGACACAGACAGAAATCGGAAATCGGAAATCGGAAAGGAAAGTAGTTGGCTGAACCAACGAAAGAAGGAGAGAGAGCTAAAAAGGGGAGCTAGCTGAGGAAAATGAAATTAGTTGAAGTGTAAAAGTTAAAGGGGCGTTCCCTTTTGCTTGTCATGTGTGTGTTCGACTAATGGCCGCGCCAAGAGTGCACTGTCCAGGAGGCTCTTTTAAATAGTTATGTATACAGTCTACTTCGACGAAGATTACCCACGTACATAGTGGGAGACCTCAATGCCAACCATCCAATGCTAAACAATAGAGCAGGCAACCAGGTTGGCAATGCTATTGCTAGAATGGTTGCTGATGGAGATCTAATCCACATGGGACCAGACTTCCCTACTTACATCACAGGGAATACAGCAACCACACCGGATATTGCACTGTGCAATAACCAAGCCCACCACAACGTGATCATGGAACCGGGCCCTGCAAGCACCAGCGACCACCTGCCCATCATCCTCAAGATATCATCCAACCCAATACTAAAAAGCCTAAACTGTAGCAGATTCAACTTTGGAGAGGATTCAAGGATGAGCTCCAGTCCAAGCCTGCAGCCAACTTGAGGACTGCAACATTGGAAGAGATTGATGAAGAAGTCCAAAAGTGGTACAGCGATGTTGAAGCAGCACTTGAGCATCATGTACCCAAGAGCAACCACAGGACTATCCCCCATCCAAGGCTAACAGCTGAAGTAAGACTGCTAAATATACAGTCGAATCACCTGCAGCACTATGCAGGGATTCATGGATGGACACAAGACCTGAGAGCAAGATACAGAAGCTTGCAAAGAGAACTCTCTAATCGTAGAGAGCAACCAAATGACAAGTGGGAAGAACTTGTTAGAAAAGTGGAATGGGACCGAAAAGATCCACAGTCCTTCTGGTCAGGAATAAAGAAACTGATGGGAAGAAGTGGAAACAGTAGTAGCTACCTCCTCAACGAACAGGATGAGAAGATTCATGAAGAAGAAGAACAAGAAATCCTGTTCAGAAATTACTGGAGAAATTGTTTTCGAATTACCGAAGAAGAAGAAGAAAACTTTGACAGTGATTTCGAGGAGACCATCATAGAGGAAATAGGAAGGCACATCCACCTCCTATATCCAGAAGCTGCTTCTGACTTCACTAGACTGGACCCCACAGATCCACTAATGACCAAGATCAACCCCACAGATGTCAAAAGAACTATTCAGAGTTTCAAGAATAGAACTGCTCCAGGCAAAAGCAGGATCAACAAAACAATCCTGCAAAATCTTCCAAACAAGATGTTGCTGAGACTGGCAAACATATATAATGCCTCTCTCACGCCAGCTCACTTCCCTGACCCACTTCAAGGAAGCAAGAGTCAGGATGATACCAAAAGCCGGGAAAAATCCAAGAAAAGTGGAGAATTACAGACCAATATCTCTGCTGGAAGTCCCAGGCAAAGTCTTTGAAAAGATATTAAACCTAAGATTGCGAAATCACCTGGAGATTAACGATCTGCAAAATTCCAGGCAACATGGCTTCAGACCAGGCAGAGGAACATTAACAGCCATTGCAATCATATATGAAGAAATTGCCAATGCCATGAGCGAAAGGAACCAAGTCAATGTGGTTCTGAGAGATGTGGCCAAAGCCTTCGATAAAGTTTGGCACACAGGCCTGAAACTTAAGATCATCAGGCTGAACCTCCCGACGTCCTTGACAAAGCTACTATGTGACTTTGTTGAAAGTCGAAGCGCAAGAATAGTCGTCGGCAATACAGTCGGCGAAGCAATTCCCCTCATGAGTGGAGTTCCACAGGGAAGCTGCCTCTCACCGACACTGTTCACCATATACCAACAGATCTGCCTGAACCATCACATGGCAGCAATCACTATGTGTATGCCGACGACATCACTCAGATAATCAAGTACGAAGGGAGATCGATCGAGATGATGGCACTCAGAACTCTTGAGCCATAGAGACCATCAATCGATACGAAAGACAGTGGAAGATCTCAACCAACATGAGAAAATTCCAAGTCATTCCTGTGGCCAAGTTCAAGACAGCAGAACTGATAGTGGACGAGGAAGCAGTGGACTACTGTGAAAAAGGAAAGATACTAGGGCTAACAATTAGCAGAAGAGGAATTGTCCCTCACATAAATGAAAGAGCAATCAAAGCTAAACATCAGCTGAACAAGATCAGAAGGTTCCAGACACTGAGTACTGAAACCAAGCTCTACATTTATAAAGCCCTAGTGCGGCCCATCATGGAATACCTGCCAGTGCCTACCCACACCATTTCCAGAAGGCAGATGATGAAGCTACAGACCATTCAGAACCAGGCAGGCAAATGGATTCTGAATATTCGCTTTCCCGAAGTAGTCACTGCACGAGAGATCCATGAAAGACTAAGGATCGAGGCGATCAACAAGAGACTCCACCATCAAGCCAGAAGAAGATGGACAAGAATCCAAGATGAGGATAAGAAGCTCTACAATCGCCTCAACGTTCTTCCAGAAGGCACACATGCCTGGTGGCCCAAAAGCCTCATCAGAATCAATGGCATTGAAGAAGTTGAGGCCATATTCACGGCATCAGGAGACCGATGATGTAAGGAGGCAACCATGAAGAGGAGAAGCTAAAAGAAGACAAGAAGACAAGAATGAAGTAAACTTCAAGAGGACCTGCAAGTTCAAGAATGAAGAATGAAGATTTTTAACACCTTTTAACCAAGACTACAAGCTAACCCACAGGGCTCCACTTCAATGTCAAGCACGGCACATCATGCATAGCAGTGAGAGGTGACGTGCGAGGTCGGCGAAGTGCAGCGTGGGCAGAGCTGAAGAATGTAAAAATAAAAAAAAAATAAAATAAAAATAAAAATCCTTAAAAAATAGCCTGCTAGGTGTTCTGGTTTCTGGCTGCCTCCCGAGGGGTTGACCCGGGGCTTTGTTCAGCTACTAAGGGCGCACATGCAAACTATTCTCTGACTTCTTTCTCCTGGTCTTACAACTTATCAGCTTCGTATGCCTTGCTGATCTCTGCACGATGACCCCCAGCGACCCCTGGCATCCCTCATGTCAGGTCATCATCCATGATTGGCTGCGGTGCGATGCAGGGAATGAGGGTACCATGAGCTAACCACCATCAGGGGGATAAAAGGTCCAGAATTCGACACCAAAAAAAAAAAAAAAATTACTAACATTTTTTGGTTTTTACTAACTTAATTTATTGAATAAATAATAAAGATTCCTTATCCTTAACCCCAACCCAAGTTCCAGACCCCTTCCTCCCAACCCTCTTCAACTTACTCACCCCCACAGATAATATTGTTTTTTTACTAACTTAATTTACTAAATAAATAATAAAGAATCCTTATCCTTAACCCCAACCCAAGTTCCAGACCCCTTCCTCCCAACCCTCTTCAACTTAATCACCCTCAAGTCAACAAGCAGAAGAACTACAATCAACATGACTTTTCCCTTCCGACCTGGCAGGCCTCCCAGAAGGTTTTGAGTGGACATGGCACTCCAATAACATAACAAGTCAGACAGGGAGTTTCGTCCTCCCACTACTTTAACTACGACTTTCCTTCATTTTCCTGACTGTTTTTCTTCACCTCAACTCTTCGTCTAACTTAACTGTCCCCTTCCACTTCGGTGGGAGTTCCAGTTTGTTTTGTGTATTGCCTGCCTTACCTTATTTGTGTCCAGCCACGCATGTTAAGTGCGTTACTATAATAGCTTCATTTTACCCACGCTAAGTGAGTAACTATTTTAACCAGCCACACACCTCCCAGCCTCTGTTTACCCTGTGTAAATAAACATTTGCCTGCTTCACACCTTTTCCAGCTAGTGCTGACTAGTGGCTCAGGTGTCTGGTCGTGCCTCTTCCGGGGGCTCCAAAATACACGCACAAACATCACAACACTTACACACTCACATGCTCCAAAGAGGACTGTCTGGTTATCTCTGGTAAACAGATAAGCTCTTTGGTGACCTGTCAGTGTTCAGTCTCTACTTCACCTATTTCTTTTCACTCCCTTCCGTCCTCGTCTCTGGACCTCACCTTTGCTGAAGGTGATTCGTCTGGCGGCGGTGTAGTGGGTAAAGAACTCCGCCGACTAATCCCAGCGAGGTGGGGAGGCGAGGAACTAGGGACCCACTGGCACTCCTGTCACTTCAGGACAGGAATAGGGATAGGTTACCCTCTGGGGCATCCTTGGTCTGCCTAAGTGACCCACCCTACGTCCTCCCAGACGCACATCAAGGGTGAAGGGGTGGGGGGGGGGGGTAATCCGCAAGCACAACATCAAGGGCTAGGTAGGATTGCATTTTTATTTCTATTCCGGATCCTATACCAGCGCGACATCTGAATAGTGAAGCTCATCAGCTATGATGGCTATGTCGCGATCACCGGCACTGACACCTGCACCAACAAAGTCTTTGAAGATTCCACAAGAAACGCCCTCTCATCCGCCAACTTCTCTCCTATACTGTCGCCAGAGAAGAGAGCAAAGATGACATTAGTACTAAAAGGAATCGATCAAGACATCCTAAAGGAATCTACTAGCGCCATCGAGGCCGAAATAATTAAATTTGCTCCGTATGCCAAAATCGATGATGTGCATGTCATGCCAAACCTGCAAATTATCAAGATCAGATTCAGGTCTATGGCCATGGCTGACAAGATAAAAGAACCAAGGCTCAGATTCTTCTGGTTTTCTATACCACCAAGGAACACTGAGTATGAAAGATACACCAATGTTCCACAGTACATGGCATGACCTGTTACTCCTACAGTCATATCAAAACCGCGTGCCCAACTAAAGACAAAAAGATCTGTAGTGAGTGTGCCCAAGGACATTTTATTAGAGACTGCCCCAACAAAGCAAACCCAAAATGCATAAATTATATATATATATATATACACACACACATATATGCGCATAAATATCCACTAGCAACAAATATATCCTTTAGGAATACCAGAACAAAAGATCATCTCTACACTGATGCATTACGTCTCGTTGGTTTCGCGTCTCCGAACAAATTGCGAGCCGCCCCTCAGATGACGCGAGGGCAGAGAAGAACGCGCTGAAGAACGGAGGAAGTTCAGATTACAAAGACAACAGCCAGGGTCGTCTCCAGAATAGGAAAAAGACGAACGACATGCGCACGTAACCGGTCTTTCCTTTCTTGACACCTGCACACTCTTTACTCCTTTCGTCCACCTTCATCCACCTTCATCCACCTGCCTCGATTAGACGGCCGCGCGCGTGACGTCACAAGCCTTAATTAAAGAGGGCTCGTTGCGTAAGAGTTTTTGCTCTTACGACGATCGCAAGACCCGGCGTACCACTCGGAGTTCGGGGAGTCAAATGAATTGGATGATTTGAATGAGATATTGGACACTTCAGGGGTCAAATGAATGCGAATGTTTTAGGACAGCTGCTGTACGAAACTGTGTATGAAATCTTTTAGTACTTGGAGGGTTGAAGGGGTACGAAATACGTATGGATATTCAGTGAGATAAGAACATGCGGAAACTAAACAAATATTGTAGGCACTTCTTGGAATAAAATTATATTCACAATGATTATCTCATGATGCGAACAGGATAACCAGTGTAAAAGATACACAATGGAAGGAACAAACCGATAATACAAAGCAGGTTGAAGATTTAATGTTTTATTTTTTCTTTCTTTCTTTCTTTTTTTCATTAGAGGAACACGCACGGTCGACTGAGCCAGCGGACCTCGCAGTGCGTCGAGTGGAGAGAACTGGCTTGGAAAGGGAAGGTGTTCTTACGAATTTGTTAACTTGTGAAAGTTGTCTTCAGCTTCGAGTACGCGGTGGTTAACGCTGGCCAGAGGGAGAGGAATATTTGCCTCGCGCATTTAGAGAAGAGTACATGGGCTGCATCGCGGAATAAATAGTCGAAGGTGGCAGGGCTTGGCGGTGTAAACAATGGGATACTCAGAGGGACTGATGAATTACAGTCATACCTACTTATCCCAAAACCATAAACACAAACATGAAAAATAAAAAGATAACACGGATGTTAACATAAACCAGCTAGATGTTATTATTAAAAAAAATAATAATAATAAATAAAGATGTAGATCTAGACTATTTTAATATATATATATATATATATATATATATATATATATATATATATATATATATATATATATATATATATATATATATATATATATATATATATATATATATATACATGTATATATATACGTATATATATATATATATATATACATATATATATATATATATATATATATATATATATATATATATATATATATATATATATATATATATATTTATATATATATATATATATATATATATATATATATATATATATATATATATATATATATATACACAGATATAAATATATTTATATATATATATATATATATATATATATATATATATATATATATATATATACATATATATGTATATACACGAATATAAATACATATATATTTACATATATGTATATGTATGTGTATATATATACATATATAATATATATATATATATATATATATATATATATTATATATATATATATATATATATATATATATATATATATATATATATATATATATTATATATATACATATATATATATATATACATATATATATATATATATATATATATATATATATATATATATATATATGTATGTATGTATGTGTATGTATATGTATATATGTATATATGTATATATGTATATATATATATAAATATTTATATATATAAATATATATATATATGTGTGTGTGTGTATTATGAAAACATATATGTATTAACGTTTAACAACGCAAATGTCTGACCTGAGAAAATATAGTCAAGTTACAATACACAGTTCTACTCTACTCTAAAATCTTACCTCACAATTTCAGGTCTCTCTGTACTTATTTCACTCTCCCCTGAAACTACCTTCAAGGCTTATTTCATTCACCCATTCCCATACAAAACAAATAACACTTTCTTCACATAAAACACACAACATTCAATCATCCTAAAATCCCTTCACGGCCAAGCTATTTCTTTCCCACCAGCAGATTTCTTAGATAACTGTGCAAAGACCACTCCTCGCACATTTGTTTGCACTTCACCGCCTCTACAAACATGCCATCTTGCTCCAGGGCGCTCATTACAAACCATAACATTATAGGTCAGTGCACATTCTCTTTTCCTCTAAGGCAACGAATTCAGTTCTACTCTACTCTAAAATCTTACCTCACAATTTCAGGTCTCTCTGCTACTACAACTACAGTTATGTGTAACAAGCATAACCCTGACATTGTTCTACAAGGTACTTTTGTTCTTTCAGCCTCATGTGAGCTGACTTCCTTATCCTTATTTATTCCAGCCACCCATACCTACACAAGGAAGATTGCAATGAATACCTCCTACCTGCAGCCCATGTCGGTATCATTGCCATCCTATAACATTTCTCTTCCTAGTATAACCTTTCAACAGATGCCTACTCTGCAACAGCTTAATGCATTTACCCCGCTCAGCCCGTTCCACACAACCTACATTTATCCCGTATACGTTACCGTCGCCGGAATGTGTATGTTGCTAATAACCCTGGGAGCGTGCTACTGCATCACCTACAGGCGAGTTGCAATGAAAAACAAGCAAGTAATTCCTACCCATGATTCTGTTGCATGCAGCAGTTACCCTCATGTCATATAATAATATAAGAAAAAAAATCAAAACAAAAACAAACAAAAATGATAATAATAATAATACATATATAAAGCAAAATAAACAAATAAAAATTAACAAATAAAAACATTTTTGATATAATATTCGATATGTTACTAACACGTTTGTTTTTTTCTTCTTCTTCTTCTTGCACGAACTATTTTCCTGTTCATATCTCGAACTATGCTTTCCACCCTACATCCCCACTTACCTCTCTAACGCCATGTAAGGTGTCAGGAACTTGTACTTTTTTCAAGCCACGATACTGACGGATGCAGAAGAGCACACCTCCGAGGTGTGTTAGACCTGCAACGGCCGCAGCTGATCTCGAGGCCTGCCATGCTGCACAACCGTGTAGTACTGTGCATCAATCAAGACACTGCCAGATGTTTGCTGTCTCTTCGTATATCACTCTTATAGAGTTCCCCTGATCAAGGAACTCTTAAACTCGGTTAAGTATAAAGCTTCCTACTTTACTTCTCCCCAAATCGTCCCGATTTGGGGGTAGCATGGGAGAGCGATATGTAAGCATATATATATTAACGTTTAACAACGCAAATGTCTGACCTGAGAAAATATGATCAAGCTACAATACACAGATGTGATCTTAATTACCGGGTTTCGCATATCACCCAGGGATCGAACAAAGATCGGAGAATCTGGTCATTTTCGGATCTTAGGAAAATCACCCTCAGAAGCCGACCGAAGGGCGGACTTATGAAGTGCGGTGACCCGAAGCCAGCCAATCAGGAAATAACGACCTAAGCTGACACTTGGATCAGCCACACCTATTTTTCCTGTAGACGGGTCATCGCCCCGCCTAGTGACCCGATCGTTTTTTGTTCTGGTCATGATGTTCTCCCCTTTCTTCTGGCGTTGGCAGCGCTCCTCATCGTCTGGCCAGAC
>BOPN01002250.1:211481-216481 GCA_017312705.2 Penaeus japonicus
TTTGAGGGAGTTTACCTAACGGGCCATTTTATTGTCTGTTTAAACTTTGTTACAAATTTTATCATCGTGTCTCATTTTCCATACTGAGAGTATTTGGAGTAAAGGCACTGGTTTCCTAGTCTGGGTTTCATTTATAGCTAATAATGATAATTATAATAATAGTAATAGTAGTAAAAGTTGTAATAACAACTACAGCAAAATAGCAGCAACAATAATAATGACGATGACGATAATGATGATGATGGTGAGGACGATTTTATTCCAGAGAGATCCTTAATGATGTTATTTTCTTATCAAGACGGAAATTCCAATTGTCGCTGAAATGTACTTTGGAATCAAGCCAAGACATACATCTGGAAAGATATTGGTCCTTGCGGAGGAGACTTATACTGCCAGACCTCAGGCGACGAGGAACAGGCAAGGTCATATCAGCTTATGCCTCATGTTCGTACTTACAAGAAAGTACTTACAGTGGAACTTGTAGCTAAATCTGAAAGTTGCTTCATGGTCAGGAACTTTCCCTCCGTCTGCTATGGCCCATGACCATCTACAATCCTGAATAATTTTCTAATCTGGACTTTATCCAAAGTGAAGATAGATAGCTCACTCCTGCCATATGCAAATGGGATCTTACTAACACACATGCATCTCGCATGCTCATGAGTTGCATCGGGGTATTTTCCTATTTAATCCTGGCCGTAATAATGCTGAGTGTGTTGGATCTTATTCTAGGTCGTAATAAGGATCAGCTTTGGTTGTTTCCTTTCTTGCACCGTTTACATCTCAGAGGAATAGGTCATTTGCTGTAAAGAGATGTTAGACTTTTACTTTACTTTGCTCTTCTTTGTACGAATCAGGCTAAATAACTTCACCAAGCAAGAGATGTGATCGCGTTTCGATTAATCCTGGATGTAAGTCTAATGAAAAATAAATAAAAAAGAGTGAATCACATATATTGTGTTAGTAAGTTACTGTGCCATCTACTTTTGTACTTCTTAATCACTCAGATTTCGTTAAGAATTCTAGATATAGATCAATGTAGAAACACCAACCGCCGAGGGACGCACAGACCATCTTAAGACACTATCCAGAGATGAGAGTCGGCACGGGCGTCATTGTGGAGAAACATGGCACCATGGGGCGTGGTAGTTCACGGGGAGATGCCATTACACGTGGTATGAACGGTAATTTGGAATTATTCTCATCTGTAAATGTGTTCAAATATAGTAAAGTAAACTATCGGTTTTGATTATTCTCTTACAAGCATAACATTTAAGACGCGCATAACAAAAATGAATGTACTCGATGCGTGTGATATTACCTGTTTATCTTTGTTCTTATATATCATATTTGTGCGAAAATCACACATACTTTTATAACTTTTGCTTATCTGTAGATGCAGATATACACACGTAAAAAGCACACACAGAAAAAAAATCTACTTATTTTCTTTAATACGAAACGCTCTTTGTGTCACAGGTGCACATTCAATGGATGCAATTTGCATCGCAATACAGCGCAATAGAAATTGCATATTTTGAGAATAGAGATTGCACGATTTGATAAGAAAATCCAGTAAGCCTAAAAGAGGTATAAGCTTATGTGTATCGGCGCGTGTTTGGCCTCAAATAGCCCGGAAAATACTCTGGCTTCAGTCCTGAGAAGGCTGGCGGAGAGCTCCCCGTGCGGACTATGCAGTGACCCTCGTAGCGGTTGCAGTTGCGAAGATTTCTCTCTCTCCCTCCCTCTCTCTCTCTCTCTATATATATATATATATATATATATATATATATATATATATATATATATATATATATATATATATCTAAATGGACGTATAGACACACCCACATAAACAACCGCTTAAATAGATACGTGCTTGTGTGTACGTCTTTAAATAAATGGGCTTTTATCTTCTTTATGTGTGTGTGTGTGTGCCTTCTATTGACTGAGCACATCCGTGGACGTCATTTCACTAACCGAAACCTGCCATTTTCATGTCACGATCCGATCTTCTTTGACAGCCAGATTTTCTGAAGGGATTATCTGGAATTCGTAATGTCACTCTCAATACATCTATTATTACATCAATCTAAAAATAGCTGAATAAAGTCCTACAAAGTGAAGTGTTGAAATTTCTTCTCCTTCTTCTTCGAGAGGGTGGAGTGGGGGGGGGGGGGCATAACCAGCTGTTTTGAAAGAAATGAAAATGAATATGAAGGGATATAGTGAAGAACCCTTTTCCACGGGACTAAGCTCACAGATATAAATAAATAAACCTTTCGGCGAGTTTGAAGACCGATACTCCGACAAGAAACTCCAGATTGCTATCGGATAACGCTCCAAGACGCACCAACCTTTCATATACGGATTTTGTCTTCGCCTCTATTCATATTTGCATTAATGACGTTGCTACTTCCCTTTCCGAGGACATGGCGACGTACCATAG
This sequence comes from Penaeus japonicus, assembly GCA_017312705.2. NCBI lineage: Eukaryota > Metazoa > Arthropoda > Malacostraca > Decapoda > Penaeidae > Penaeus > Penaeus japonicus. The sequence continues at coordinate 213,931 of BOPN01002250.1, forward strand.
TTGAATTACTGCAAATATATGACAGAAGGCTGTTTGTTGACTTCAAATCATGGGCTCCCGTTGCTGATTTCATTTTCACGCTACCACTCGATGCTCTGCAAGATGCAATTATATACGTAATCATTACAGTGACAAAATTGGAACCTCTGCAGTGAAGGGAGAGGGAAGTTATATGGCGATTATATTGGTAGGTGAGGTTCATGTTTCTTGGGGATAGTCTGTCTTGTTCCATTTCCTAGATTGAATTTCTTTAATCTGATATAAGAACACTTGACAGAACAATTAAAGTTATCGTTATTGTTGTCTATCTCTCTAACATCATTCGGTGAAATATTAACGCTCGATTCCAGTAATGAATAGTATACGTACTCTGTACATTACATCATAAGACATTCACGGTCCGGTCCATAAAACCTTAATCATTACGACCATTCCAGAATTATCTCTCTGGGGATTTAGAAATCAGCTACATTTGTGATGACTCGAAATGCGATATTCACTTAAAGCAAGGCCCACAGAACACTTTTGATTTCAATATGACCTTCCTCGATATGACTTATTTGTCTAACGTGCAGTGCCCCGCTGCCCCAGGCAACCCAGATGACGTAACGTCGCACTGAGTATGCAACTCTGCAGGGAACCGACAGCAGGTCAGGATCACAAAGTTCTTCAGTTCGGACCTAAGGTGCAACTTATTCACAGGGTGTGTAGCGTGGATAATTCAACAAGCTTGTTTTAGGAAAAAAATCTATGAGGTGCAATTATCTTGGGTATCTGTGCTTTGTTTTGCTTTGTTATTGTTCTTCTATTATCAATTATCAATTTTCATTATTATTCATTTTTTTGTCTTGATTGAAACTTTTATTTTTACAAAGTTCAGTCAAAGGATCTTTAGACGCTTTAGGTGCCAGGTACGCATATTAAACCTGTCAAATTAGGTTTTAATTTCAAATATCATTTGCGAGTAATTATTTTGATTAAGAAAAAAAAACATAATGATAGAAAAGGAAGATAAAATTTGCTGTATCTAAAACCATACTGTTTATAAATAAAACGAAAAGAATTACTGTCATTGTTGTCCTCCCTGCCAAGGATTCCAACCCACATGCCGGCTAAACATGCCATGCTGGCCGATCATGATAAAGATTCCATGATCCTCAGGCACTCAGGCACAGGCACTCCTGTCACATGGCTGGCACGGGCTTTTTGTCTGTGCTTCACCGTTTATGGTCTGAATGAGAGATTATCTGGGGATTATGATAATTGAGAGTCATGATCGCTTTCATTAGCATTTTTATTATCATTTTGATTATTATTATTATTATCCTTATCAATATTATCATTATTATCATTATTACTATAATTATTTTATCATTATTATTATTATTATTATTATTATCATTATTATTATTATCATTAATAATATTATTATTATTGTTATTGCTATCACCATCATCATTATTACTATTATCGTCATTGTTACTATTAACACCATCATTATTATTGAATTACTGTGTTGCTATTATTAACTTATCAATAATAAAGCTAATATTAACAACCCAAGAGGTAGACGAACAAGATAAATGTGATTGTGTCAAAAAAAGGGGAAAAAAGCATCATCACATTTTTATAACGTTGGCCGGTGGATCCTAAGCAAAAAAAAAAAAAAAAAAAAAAAAAAAACTAAAGCATTAAGCCAGAAGGGAAGCATTTCAAAAGCAAATGAAATGAATGAAAGGTAAATAGCATGAATGGATGGAGTGAAAGGCAAAAAAGAAATAAATGAAGAGTCTGCACGTCAGTGATAATGAGTGACAGGCAGAAAAAAAAAGCCAAAGAGGGAATAGCATAAGAGTGGAAGCAGAATAAAAAGGCAAAGAAAGTATGTGAAAATTAAAGAAACTGAGGAAAAGGCAAAGATGATATGTGAGGAGGAATAAGTGATCGTAGGCGAAAGACCAAGAAAGGGAATGAAAGACAGGACAATGGAGTAGAAGACAATAAAAAGTGTGAAAGGGAAAGAAAAAAATATAGCGAGTGAAAGGTAGAAGAAAGCAAAGGGAAAGCAACGAAATATAATGGAAGGCAATAAAAGTATGAAATATAATCATAAGAGCAAAATCAATGAAATTAAATCATGATAAGTGAGAGACAAGGAAATTGCATGAAAGGCAAAAAATTATGTGAAAAAAAAACATCTGAGAAGTAAGGACATAGAGCCAAACAAAAATAAATAGGTGAGACAAGGAAAAGAAAACAAGAAGAAAAAAAGAATAAGAAGAAGAGCGTGAGAAATACGAATCTAATGCGCGTATTTTCCCCTTATAAGCACCCAGGCTTAGATTAATAGCCAAGGCGCCACCAGGCAGAACACGCAGAGAGGGCAAGCGTGGAAGAGTGGGAAGCGACGGCGGAAGGGAGCAGAAGAGGAAGAGGAAGTAGAGGCAGAAGTGAAAGGAGAAGAGAAAGAGGAAGTGGAAGCAGAAGAGGAAAAGGAAGAGGAGACAGAAGTAGAGGCAGAAGTGAAAGAAGAAGAGAAAGAGGAAGTGGA
>BOPN01002251.1:0-7500 GCA_017312705.2 Penaeus japonicus
TCTCTCTCTCTCTCTCTCTCTCTCTCTCTCTCTCTCTCTCTCTCTCTCTCTCTCTCTCTCTCTCTCTCTCTCTCTCTCTCTCTCTCTCTCTCTCTCGATCAAATTACCGATTATTAACCGCTCTGCAATCTGCAACACGGCCGCGGGATAGCGCTTTGGGGTGTGCGGATAGACTATGCAAATCACTCCAGCCCCTTCCCCCTAAACAAGGAAATACACATACATATTCACGTACACTCACAAAGACACACACACACACACACACGAACACACTCAGTTTTCATACCTACGCAAACAGACGGACAGACAGACACACATATATATAAATACATAAGTCACGTACATATTAATCTTTATGTCAATACCCATACTAATTGGAAGTAACATTTGTGATGATCAAAGTTATGAGTCATTATAGCAATAACATTTGTGATGACGAAAGTTACGAGTCATTATAAAAAGAACATACGGCAATCACGAAACAAAACTGTACCAATGCACAGTCATTACTTCCTCAAAGCAACAACAACGTCTTTTGAGCATGTGTCATCAACCGCAGTTCAAACGTTGCAACACACTGCACAACACAAGCTTCACCTCGATGCACTGTTGGCACATACAAGGACATCCGATAATATACATTATTTGAAGACATTATTTTCGGTACGCGCGCCTCGGCATCTCCTCTTCACTAAAGAAAATATATAACATCAGGTATGTACATAGCTGCCTTAACTACCCTCACTTCAAGTTCCTAATGCCAGAGAGAAGCACACCATAAAAAATAAACATATAAATATACAGAAAAACATTAACACGCGACCACACGCACACATTCTGTAGATGAAAAATATGGAGATCCAAACAAACAAACAAACAAACACGTGCAAGTGTATGAAGGAAGGGAAGGATGGAAAGGAAGGGAAGGATGGAAAGGAAGGGAAGGATGGAAAGGAAGGGAAGGATGGAAAGGAAGGGAAGGAAGCGAAGGAAGGGTTGGAAATGAAGGGAGAAAAGGGAAGGGAGGGAAGGAAGTGGGAGGGGGAGTAGAAGGGAGGGAAGGGAAGGAAGTGGGAGGGAGGGAGGGAGGGAGGGAAGGAAGGAAGGAAGGAAGAAGGGAGGGAGGAAGGGAGAGAAGAAAGAAAGTCAGGAAGGAGGGAGGGAAAAGGGAACGAGGGAGGGAGGAAAGGAGAAAAGAAAGGCGAGAGGGAAACAGAGAAGGGACGGAAGAAGTGGGGATCTGGAGCAGAAATGAAGAAGCCAGATTAGACAAGATTAATGATTCCTTTTCCAAAGATTTCTTTTTTCTAACGGCTGACATTTTCTGTTTTTCCTAATTAATCAACAGAAAAAGAAAAAAAATAGTCCTCGCAAGATAACCACAATAAAAATAAACAAGTATATATATATATATATATATATATATATATATATATATATATATATATATATATATATATATATATATATATATATATATATATATATATATATATATATATATATAGGTGTGTATATATATACATATATATGTGTATATATATGTATGTATGTATGTGTGTGTGTATATATTATAATATATATATATATATATATATATATATATATATATATATATATATATATATATATATATATATATAAGAAACGAACAGCCACCATTATGCAACCCAAAAATCAAAAGGCATAATTGAGCTCCAAAAAAAGGGAAATGGCCATTAAACATAAGTCGCCGAATAAATCGCAAAAATACAGTCGTAAATTCGCTTAATTTCGCGGGGCGGTGGCGGAGGCGAAGGAGAGGCTAATGTATATACCGCAACAGCTGGAGTTTAAAAGGATATGCCAGTTGCAATCGCCTGCGTGAGATACAATTTGAGGCGACAGGGCAGCAGCAGCAGGGGTGAGGACTTAACCCACACTCCCCGTGTTTTCCCATACTCCCCTCGTATGCTCCTCCCCTCAGGCATCCTTCAAGTCCCTCGCAACCATGTCTTAGAACACCTCCCCTCCCCCCTCCAATCCGCCCCTCAGGCACCTTATAAGCTCCTCGCAAGCAGGCCTCCTAACCCCCCCCCCCCCCCTCCCTTAAGCACCCGCCAGTCCTCACCCCCATGCCCATCCATACACCATCATACAAGCAAGTTGCAAGCACACATCCCCACACTCCCCACACCCACCGTGTAAGCTCCTCCCAAACCCTTTACATACGTACCTCCCTTACAAGCGGCCACACATATCCACAAACCCCTGTCCTCCTCGACCCCCCTCCCCCGCTTCGAAATAAGGCGAGAAGTGATTTTGTTTCGGGAGGCCTTGATTGTGTGAGTAATTCCATATTTACAAAAGGGGAATGGAGACACACACGCACTCTATTGTTCTTTTTATTTTCCTCTTTTTTTGAAGGATGAGCGGACAGACAGACAGACAGACAGACTCAAAACCTGTCACTACCATATCTTCTTTCTCACTCCCATGGGCTCAGTCACTCACCCATTCACTCATTCATTCTCACTCTCTCACGCTCAGTCACTCACTCATTCTCACTCTCACACCCCCATTCACTCCCTCAATTCTCACTCTCACACCCCCATCCACTCACTCATTCTCACTCCCACACGTTCACTCGCTCACTCACCCTCACCCTCACTCCGCTACGTTCCCTCACCCAACACACCCAGTTACGTGGCAACAAAGAAAAATCGCACTGAAGACCAATTTCAGCGAACGACACAGCCGCGCGCAAGCAAAGTGTCACCCAAAGTGATGCAGATAAGCGTCACAATATCGGTCAATATTGTGTCACTTTGACGTAAAAATTGACACAATATTACTCGACGCGCATTCAAATATATCCTAAATAGAACATGGGGATGGATATTTGCAAACTTGTTTGTGTGTCTGTGTCTGTGTGTGTGTGTGTGTGTGTGTGTGTGTGTGTGTGTGTGTGTGTGTGTGTGTGTGTGTGTGTGTGTGTGTGTGTGTGTGTGTGTGTGAGTGAGTGAGTGAGTGAGTGAGTGAGTGAGTGAGTGAGTGAGTGAGTGAGTGAGTGAGTGAGTGAGTGAGTGAGTGAGCGAGTGAATGAATGAGTGAGTGAATAAGAGTGAGAGTGAGAGTGAGAGTGAGAGTGAGAGTGAGAGCGAGAGCGAGAGTGTGTGAGGGGGGGATTTGAGAGGTAGAAGGGGGAGGAATGAGGAGGTAAGAGGGAGAGAGAAAGTGCTGGAAGGTTGTTGGAGTTGTTTGTTGTTGTTTGTGTGTTCAGACAAACATTTGTTTTCATAATGCTTTTTGTTTTGTAATACATAAATATATATAGATAACTTTTCCATTATTTCTAAAATCCTTTTTAACACCCCCCCCCCCCTTTAAAATATATATTTATTATTCAATATCCTTCCATTATCATAAAAAATAACAAAATCTGAAAAAAATAACAATGAGACACTTGCAATAAAAAAATATATATTCAAAATATCAATATCAACGACTAATATCATCATAAAATGCTACTACCACTCATAAAATCAACAAAGTAACCACAACTTCATCCACCGCCAACCTCACCGACGACTGCCGCAGCCGTGCACTCACTCCATTTCATTCAACTATTTTTTAATATCTGCAAACAATGAATCACACCCAGATACATTTCCTCGTTTATATTTGCCACCGCACTTGTCAACCCTAATAAGCCAGACAGCCAGTGATGACACAGCATTAGCCTCAAACACGCACACGAAAATAACCGGGAAAACAAGCGGGAAAACACACCCACACTCAATCCACATCCACACCCACCCACAACCAATCACGCGCGTGCACACACACACACACACACACACACACACACACACACACACACACACACACACACACACACACACACACACACACACACACACACACACACTAAAGAAAGCATGATGAAATTAGCCACTAAAATTATATACGCAAATTTCAGTAAAGAAATATATATATATAATCTGATTAAAGCAAAGAAAATTACATAATCTTGCAAAAAAATAAAGTGATAAAAGATAACGATAATCATATCGGAAAAAACAACAAGACAAGAAACAATTTTAAAACAAGCCAAATATCTAAGTGCAAAGTTATCAATAGAATATTCATCAACAAATAAGCTACTATCTTTTCTACAATATACCGAAGAAAAGAAACACGCAAGGTTTCCACTATGTCAACACCAGTGAAATCACCACCACCAACTGGGGAAACACAAACGTAAAAATAGCAAAAGGATAAATAAATAAATATATAAATCTTAAGAGTATAAATAAAAAAACACTTAAAACAGGATGGAGGAAAAGAACGTAATGTCAACACAAGGCATGAACTAAGACGACCTTTCTGCGGCCGCAGCCCCCCCCCCCCCCTCTCAGGCATAACCTCGTCCGGAACTTTACTCAAGAGTTCATCCCTTGACCTTATCGCAACGTACGACACCCTCACCCTTCCCCTCTCCTTTCTTCGTTTCCTCTCCCCTCCCTATCTTTCCCCTTACCTATCTTCAGCTTACTTTCTTTAATTTTCCTTCCCCTCCCCTCACATCTCATCTCATCTCATTTTATCTCATCTCCTCTCTCTTATATCATTTCTCTTATCTCATCTCTCCTCTCCTTTCCTCCTCTCTCCCCTCCCGTCTTCACCTCTGACCTCATACGTCTCAACACGTAAGACTGCCGATCTACTTAAGAAAGAATAACGGTAGGACATGAGGGAATGTGACAATATTGACTTGAAAGCAAACCTCGCAAAGAAAACACAGCAAATCAACTTCGTAATGGCAAACACAACAACGAGAAAAACAAGAATAGTATGTAGTGTCATACTATCCGTAAGTGTAGTAGTAATAGGAGGAGGAGGAGGAGGAGGAGGAGGAGGAGGAGGAGGAGGAGGAGGGAGGAGGGAGGAGGAGGGAGTGGGAGGAGGAGGAGAAAGTGGAGACGGTGTAGAAAAGAGGAGGAGAAAGAGGAGCAGCAGTTGTCATTATAGCAGCCACAGCAAACGCAGCATTACCAATAGTAGCCACAGGAACAGAACAAAAGTAACAAGAAGAAGACTCCCCGGCATCACCAAGAGAGAGCAAAAGAGCCCGCATCCGACCTCTTCTCCTCCCACTATGGCTCCGGCATCCTCCAACCAGAGACAGACAAGGTGAGGGAGAAAAGAGAGAGAACGAGAAAGAGAAAGAAAGAGAAAGAAAGAGAAATACAGAGAAAGAGAAAGAGAAAGAGAGAGAAAGAGAGAGAAAGAGAGAGAAAGAGAGAGAAAGAGAGAAAAATAGAGAGAAGAAAAAGAAAGAAAGACGGAAAGAAAGAAAGAGGGAGAAAGCTCGGCCGCTCGCCCGCCAGCCCGCAAGGCCTAAGCCAAAGGGCGTCATGAACCTACTGCATGTCACACTATTGCCTGGCTGAGACGTGCCTGGTGCTAGGCACGCTCTCTCTCTCTCTCTCTCTCTCTCTCTCTCTCTCTCTCTCTCTCTCTCTCTCTCTCTCTCTCTCTCTCTCTCTCACTCTCTCTCTCTCTCTCTCTCTCTCTCTCTCTCTCTCTCTCTCTCTCTCTCACTCTCACTCTCACACACTCACTCTCACACACTCACTCTCACACACTCACTCTCACACTCACTCTCACACACTCACTCTCACACACTCACTCTCACTCTCACTCTCACTCTCACTCTCACTCTCACTCTCACTCTCACTCTCACTCTCACTCTCACTCTCACTCTCACTCTCACTCTCACTCTCACTCTCTCTCTCTCTCTCTCTCTCTCTCTCTCTCTTTCTCTTTCTCTTTCTCTCTCTCTCTCTCTCTCTCTCTCTCTCTCTCTCTCTCTCTCTCTCTCTCTCTCTCACTCTCACTCTCACTCTCACTCTCACTCTCTCTTTCTCTCCCGCTCGCTCTCCCGCTCTCCCGCGTGCCCGGATCATAGGTACCTGCGCCATGACTCAACGCTCAAAGTCCCTGCCTCGCTTGCTAAGACACGCCGCGCCAGCACCCGCTCTCCCTGCCTCTCGGTTGTGAACACACATCATTCATCCGAACGGTAGTATACTTCCACGGACACGGACGCGGACGCGGACGCACAAGCACACGCACACGCAAACGCACACAAAAGAAACGAAAAAATGATAGTGTCCAGAAAGTCGTCGTTGTCATTTTCTTGCTCTCCACCACAAACCCCCTCCATCCCCTCACCCCCTACCCAGAGCCCTGCATGCCTCTTACCCTTCATTTCTTTCTTTTTTCCAACCTCCACTTGCCCCTTCCCTTCCCTTCCCTCCCCTACCCCTCCTTTCCCTTCCCTTCATTTCCCTTCCCTTCTCTTCCCTTCCCTTCCCTTCCCTTCCCTTCTCTTCCCTCTCCTTCCCTTCCCTTCCCTTCCCTTCCCTTCCCTTCCCTTCCCTTCCCTTCCCTTCCCTTCCCTTCCCTTCCCTTCCCTTCCCTTCCCTTCCCTTCCCTTCCCTTCCCTCCCCTCCTCTTCCTCTCCTCTCCTCCAACCATCCCAAGCTAGTTTCTCTTTCTCTAACACCCCTCCTTCCCACTCCCCATCCCGTTCCCCTCCAACACCCCTTCCAATCCCCTTCCCTCTCCCTCTCAAACCCTCCTCCCCTTCACCACCCGTCCCCCCTCCCCCACACTGTAGTTTCCTCTCCTCCGAAATGCAATACAGGTTCCGCTTTAGTATCTTCTTATCGCACTTACCCGCACAATGAACACGCCTCAAAATTGCCCCCCTTGCAAATGGCAAGGAAGGGGGGGGGAGGGGGATGCAGAGGAGGAGGGAGGAGGGTTAGGAGAGGAGAGGGAAGGAGAGGAGAGGAGAGGAAGGGTGAGGGGGAGAGGAGGGGATGGGAGAGAAGGAGAGGGAAACGAATGGAAGGAGAGAGGAGAAGGGAAGAGGAGACAGGGGAAGAAGGAGGGGGAAGCGAGGAGGGAGGGTAGCCTAGGGAGGAGTAGGAGGAGAGATGGGCCAAGTAAGAGAAATGAGGGCAAAGAAGGGAGCAGACAGGAGATGGGCAGATGAGGCATTAAGGGAGAAGGAATAAGGAAGGCAGGTAAGGGAGAGGGGGGGAGGAAAAGCAAGAAACACACACACACACACACACACACACACACACACACACACACACACACAATATATATATATATTTATATATATACATATACATATATATATACAATTACATATATAATTACATATAGGTGTGTGTGTGCGTATGTGTGTGTGCGTATGTGTGTGTGCGTATGTGTGTATGCGTATGTGTGTGTGTATGTGTGTGTGTATGTGTGTGTGTATGTGTGTATGTATGTATGTATGTATGTGTGTATGTATGTATGTATGTATGTATGTATGTATGTATGTACGCATATGTATATGTATATGTAAATGTAAATGTATGTATATGTAAATGTAAATGTATGTATATGTATATGTATATGTGTATTTATATGTGTATGTGTATGTGTATGTGTATG
>BOPN01002251.1:20000-22500 GCA_017312705.2 Penaeus japonicus
ACACTATAACAATAAGAATGATGATAACAGTAATAAGGATGCTGGTTTTACAATCAAGATATTAGAACATTGATAATAGCAGCAACAAAACAGTATTATCAACAACATCAATAATAATAATAATGATATCCCCGAGGCAGACCACCCCTTATAAAATGTTTTCAAGAATATAAAAAAAATATCAATCGAGTTCTCTCTACAGCGCCCCCCACGCTTTAACCTTTACCAGACTTTCATCTGTATGTAGGTGTGGGGGCGAGATGCATGTACATGGGCGGGGTGCATGTACATGGGTGTGTCCAATCCACGGGCGTGTACGTGAGAATGAGGGAAGGAGGGTGGGAAGGAGGGTGGGAAGGAGGGTGGGAAGGAGGGTGGGCAGGAGGGTGGGCAGGAGGGTGGGCAGGAGGGTGGGCAGGAGGGTGGGCAGGAGGGTGGGCAGGAGGGAGGGAGGGAGGGAGGGAGGGAGGGAGGGAGGGAGGGAGGGAGGGAGGGAGGGAGGGAGGGAGGGAGGGAGGGAGGGAGGGAGGGAGAGAGAGAGATCGAGGCGAAGGGAGAAGGAGGGGAGGGGTCGAGGGAGAATGAGAGGGAGGGTGAGAGGGCGGGAGGGACGGAAGGAGGGAGGGGAGGGAGGAAGGGAGGGAGGGAGGGCGAGAGGGACGGAAGGAGGGAGGGGAGGGAGGAAGGGAGGGAGGAAGGGAGGAAGGGAGGGAAGGAGGGAGGGAGGGAGGGAGGGAGGAAGGGAGGGAGGGAGGGAGGGAGGGAGGGAAGGAGGGAGGGAGGGAGGGAGGTAGGGAGAGAGGAGAAGAAGGAAAGGGGAAGAGAGGATGAGAGAGGGAGAGAAAGAGAGACAAAGACAAAACCTAAATAAAATGAAAACCAGAGAAGGAGAAACCGAGACAAGAGACACACACGCATAAAACCGCTAAGACGAGAGCGTGCGGGAATGCGTGCGCGCGCGTGTGGAGGAGGAAGGCCTGCCTGTCTCTTGCCTCGCGAATCCCGGCCGGCCTTACGCTGCTTGAAATGCCGGCTTCTCTTCACTTCGACTGACCTTTGGTAATACGACTGTTTGCTCGGAGTATAACTAAAACCATCAAGGCCTGAACCCTGCTCTCTCTCCTCTCTCACTCCCTCGTTTCCCGCTCTCTCGCGCCTCCTCTCCTTTCACGAACACCCCCTCCTTGAGGTGCCCAGCGGCGTCCCCCTCCTTGAGGTGCCCAGCGGCGTCCCCCTCCTTGAGGTGCCCAGCGGCGTCCCCCTCCTCTCATACGTACATATATACATTGCATAAGACACACACACACACATGCAGACAGACCCAAAAAAACTCGCCCACACAAACACGCAACGAACTCCACTTGATGTCTGGAATACCTTCCCATGGTTCTAATTAATCCTTGGAATGCCCTTCGTCGATGCCACCGGATCTCCTGCCTCTTCCTCTCTCCCTCCTCTCCCTTCTTCTTCCCCTCTCTTCCTCCTCCCCCTTCCACCCCCATTCCTCATCCCCTTCCTATTTCTCTTTCTCTTCCTCTTCCTCCTTCCCTTCTCCTTCCTCCATCCATCCTCCCATCTCCATCCCCCTCCTTCCTCCATCCTTTATGCCTACCCATCCCTCTTCCCTATCGATTCCTCTTTCCTACCCATCCCTCTTTCCTATCTATCCTTCTTCCCTACCCATCCCTCTTCCCTCCTACCCATCCACCCCCCTCCTTCCTCTCCCCCCCCTTAACCACCCACTCCCGCTAATACCATATTGAAATACATAACTAGAAACAAACACAAACACAATATATCGAATCAGATTTTTCTCCGGGAGACATTGAGCGATGAGCGCCTACCTGTTGAGCCCACTACGAGAGGGAAGGAGGAGGTGCCAGGTCCTAGTGGGCGTGGGGCGTAGGACTCACGCGACGGGGCCTAAGGACACTCGGAGGGAGAAGCATATGCAATGCTGTAACGCAACACTCTCCGCGGAAGCCCCAGGACACCTCCTCTGGGCCAAAGGGGTGAAGGAATGCACTCATGGCGAACTCGTACGCACGCACGCACGCACGCAAGAACGCATCCTTCCTTTCTCTTACTCACTCTACCTCCTCTTTATCTATTTCTTTTCTCGCTCTCACTCTTTGTTTTTTCCTTCCCTCTCTATCTCACTCTCTTTCTCTATTCTTGCTTTCCATCTCATGTCTTCCCTTTCCTGTTCTTCCCTCTCTATCTCTCTCCATCTTCCTCTCGCTTTTTATCTATTCCTCCTCCTCCTCCTCCTCCTCCTCCTCCTCCTCCTCCTCCTCCTCCTCCTCCTCCTCCTCCTCCTCCTCCTCCTCCTCCTCCTCTTTGTGTCTCCCTCCCTCTCTCCCTCTCTCTCTCTTTGTGTCTCCCTCCCTCTCTCCCTCTCTCTCTCTCTCCCTCTCTCTTCCTCTCTCCCCCCATCTCTCTCTCTCTCTCCTCTGTCTCTGTCTCTGTCTCTGTCACTGTCTTTCTTTCCCTCTCTCTC
>BOPN01002251.1:42558-50058 GCA_017312705.2 Penaeus japonicus
GAGAAGAGAAGAGAAGAGAAGAGAAGAGAAGAGAAGAGAAGAGAAGAGAAGAGAAGAGAAGAGAAGAGAAGAGAAGAGAAGAGAAGAGAAGAGAAGAGAAGAGAAGAGAAGAGAAGAGAAGAGAAGAGAAGAGAAGAGAAGAGAAGAGAAGAGAAGAGAAGAGAAGAGAAGAGAAGAGAAGAGAAGAGAAGAGAAGAGAAGAGAAGAGAAGAGAAGAGAAGAGAAGAGAAGAGAAGAGAAGAGAAGAGAAGAGAAGAGAAGAGAAGAGAAGAGAAGAGAAGAGAAGAGAAGAGAAGAGAAGAGAAGAGAAGAGAAGAGAAGAGAAGAGAAGAGAAGAGAAGAGAAGAGAAGAGAAGAGAAGAGAAGAGAAGAGATGGGATGGGAAGAGAAGAGAAGAGAAGAGAAGAGAAGAGAAGAGAAGAGAAGAGAAGAGAAGAGAAGAGAAGAGAAGAGAAGAGAAGAGAAGAGAAGGGAAGGGAAGGGAAGGGATGGGATGGGATGGGATGGGATGGGATGGGATGGGAAGGGAAGGGAAGGGAAGGGAAGGGAAGGGAAGGAAAGGGAAGGGAAGGGAAGAAAGAAAAGAAAGAAAAGGAAGGGATGCCCGGAAGGATGGAGGGAAGGGATAGATAAACTTGCAATCTGAAGAGACAATTCGACTTAACTCTGAGATGAAAATGTGTCCCTAACTATCTCTGGCTTAAGCTCTTGTCTAATGAGCTGCGTGACACCCAAGACACTCTCCTAAAGGGAATGGACACTGTGGACAGTCTTCTGGCTTCCAGTTGCCTTTTTTTCAATTATGTGTTAAGGCTTTGAATAGTATCATTAGATAAAACACACAGACAGACAGACAGACAGACAGACAGACACACAAAACAAATGAAATAGGAAGCTCATGCATAAATATATTTGAAAAGGATAATCCATACACATCTTACTAGATTTCACCATGAGAAAATAACATGACATTGGGTTTAATGCCTTACCTACAATATACAAACCTATGACTCAAGCTTTAAGAATAAGAAGTTCCCAAAATTATCTACTTTGTAATCATAACTGATATAATGATAACTTGACAATAGTCCTAAGCTGCAAAATTCTACTTACATTATCTTTTCCATTTTACATGAATATTTGTCAATATAAACTGTATGTCCATGCATGCCTCCCTGTTAGATCAATATTTTTATTTGGCACATGTCAAGCTCGCATATTGTGCCAAAGAAGAATACTGCAAAACAACAACAAATGAAAACATACAAAACGTCAGCCAAAATATTCTATAAAATTTCAATATTATCAAATACTTATATAAGTAAGATCTTTTTATCTTATTAGCAATACAAATGGCACAATCAATATAAAATTCAAACCTCTTATGTTTCCGTTCTCAATTCACAATATCATTCTCTCTCCCATTCCTCACACTAACATGTCCATTGACTTCTGCCCATCTCTTTACAATTAAAATTTTCAGTTACTTGAAAAAAACTGAGGAGTATGATTATAATTTTCAATATAACTGAATATGAGAGACTTAAGGCAAATTACGATACAAAGCTTTACTGTCTTGTGTTTATTTTTCAATGCCACTCCCCCAAGATAAGCCGGTCTTATCAGTCACCTCAAACCCCTGACTTAGAATTCTAGCCACATTTCTTGGCATAGTCTTTCTGTCACTCAGGGGAAGGGGGTGATGAAGTTCTTCAAAATGCTATATAAAGGAAAATTATATTTACACATGTACATCTACTTTCTAAATATAAAATACATCTAACCCACACACAAACTTCATATTTCATAACATAAAAAAAAAATCATGAGTTTACTTTGTAAAATACATATTCACCTGATTACCAATTTGATGTTACATACTAAACTATTACCTCTATCTAACTGACAACTACTAATAAACCATAAAGCTAAATCAAACTTTAGTACTGTGTCACATCTATGCAGAGGTTTGACTCTTCAATAAATAATGTACATATCATGACCATGTTACAGTAAATAAATTTCTTACATATCTAATAAATCTGCATGCACGTCATCCCTTCAACTAGGTAGTTTTATAGTATCCAATATATCAAGATTATTTATTAGTGAAATGACTATTCCCTCAATCTTGACAAAGTACACTTTTTTTCTTTGTGTGTAACAAACAATTTTTGGTAAAGCCATGATAAGACATGCAATATACTTATCTATTAAACAGGTAGTAAAGTGTGGTAACATAGCTAGTAATTTTTTTTTCCCAATCTTTCTTAAGAATTTGTACTGTGAATATATAAAAAATGTACTCTTTTAGATGAGAAAGTATCAACCCATACTGATCTTCAAGCAACATTCAGTGTAATCAAATTAAAATAGTATTTGTGGAACATGATAGACAGGCAAAGAGACTTTGCAAAATAAAATACCACAAATGCAATCCCACAACTCTTGGGGTCCATAGCTTTATTCAGGATTTTCATTATCATGCTAAGATTGACTGATGTAAAAATGAAAGACAAATTACTGACTTGAAGATTTACATTCTGCTTTGTCAAACAGGATAACAAAAATGTACAACTTGTCTTATCTCTACTGAAAAACAAAATCCAAATCAGCAAGAATTAGTCTTTCAAATATATATAAAAGAATAGCTTATCAAAGCTGACATTCCAACGCCCGTAAAAAAAGGCATAAAAGATAATGAATGATTTCACAATGCAAGCAATGTAAATGACGCATTTCAATTAAATCTTCATCAGAACTTAACTCAAATGCAGCAATTACATCTATTGCACTGCAAAATTACACAGTCCCATTCATATTTCTTTTTAACATCTGTCTGTATGTACTGTTCTCTGATGCACTTAACTCGTCAATAATTTCCCCATAAAAAAAAATTAATAACTATGCAGGACAGTACGACTAACATGAAGACTTAATTTCAATAAATTCTAAGTCATACTCTCCAGCCTTCAAACGCTCTTATCATCAGCTACCGAGTCTTACTTCATGCAAATTTCCGTCCCAATTAAGTTTAATGCATTACGTGAACCAGAAACATAAAGCTAAGCCCAATGTTGAAAAGAATTCTTAGAAATAAGAAAGAACTTTAGCCTTTATTTCCATTCTTTTATCTTTAGCTTAATATAATTTCTCTTTCATACAAAACAAAGTAAATTTCATACTCACAGAACACAACACTAATGCTAAAATCCAATAACAATTAACAAAAATACAATCTTTACATATGTGAAGTTTCTGGCCTATCCTTCATCTCGTATAACTTTTCATGGTGTGTTATTAGCGATATAGAAACAGCAAGACCAGTGTAATAATAACAATCATTGTCATAATAAAACAATAAATAAAAATAATGATAATAGTAGTAGTAGTAGCAAGAGTAATAGTCCTAGTAGTAGGAATAATAATAGTAGTGGTAACAGTATCATTATTATTGTTATTATTATCATGATCATTATTATTGGTGGTGGTGGAAGTGGGGGGTGGCAGTGGTAGTACAAGCAGTAGCAAGAGGAGTTGTAGTTATGGTTGTAGTAGTAGCTGTAGCAGTAGTGGTGGTAGTAGTAGTAGTACTAGTGGTGGTAATAGTAGTAGTAGTAGTACTAGTGGTGGTAATAGTAGTAGTAGTAGTAGTAGTAGTAGTAGTAGTAGTAGTAGTAGTAGTAGTAGTAGTAGTAGTAGTGGTGGTGGTAGTTGTAGTGATTGTGGTAGTGGTAGTAGTAATAATAGGAGCAATGGTAATGGTGGTAGTGGTAGTAGCAGCAATGGTAGTAGTAGTAATAGTAATAGTAATAGTAATAGTAGCAGTAGTAATAGTAGTAGTAGTAATAGTAATAGTAGAAGTAGAAGTAGTAGTAGTAGTAGTAATAGTAGTAGTAGTAGTAGTAGTAGTAGTGGTGGTGGTGGTAGTTGTAGTGATTGTGGTAGTGGTAGTAGTAATAATAGGAGCAATGGTAATGGTGGTAGTGGTAGTAGCAGCAATGGTAGTAGTAGTAATAGTAATAGTAATAGTAGCAGTAGTAATAGTAGTAGTAGTAATAGTAATAGTAATAGTAGAAGTAGAAGTAGTAGTAGTAGTAGTAGTAGTAGTAGTAGTAGTAGTAGTAGTAGTAGTAGTAGTAGTAGTAGTAGTAGTAGTAGTAGTAGTAGTAGTAGTAGTAGTTGTTGTTGTAGTAGTAGTAGTAACAACAAAAACAACAATAATTAAGAGGATTGTCTCACAAGGAGGAGAGGGAGAGGGGGTAAATTCAATAAAATTGTCTAAATAAGATTGCCTCCAACAAAAAAGAGTGTATCAATATTCCTATTCTAAAATAATTTTTTGCAGAGTATCTGTATATCTTCTCATAGCTTAATTCCCATAATATGAATATAAATTAACTTCAATACAATCTTAACAAAATCAGAAGAACAAAATTAATAAAAATAATAATGATGATGATAATGTTTGAAAAAAGGATGGGAAAAATAAAACCAAGATTTAAACCTCTGTAATAAAAAAAAGGGGGGGGGGTGAAGATTGCAGGGAAAATGACAGCTGGCATCTTTATCCCTATAAACCACACTTGTCCAAGTATCACTATACCCAAAAAGACAGAACAAAAAGTGAAACGGCAAACAAGCTGCTTCTCAAAGGTCTGTAATAATGATATTAAAAAAAAACGGGGAAACGCAACTTTCACACAACTACAAAACAGAAAGACCACAGTACAACAACTGCCATATATCATTCACTAGGGGTCAAGAGTGCGGTGAGTTGCGTGCCCTAGGAAAACCTACACAGAATTTTCTTTTTCTTTTTACTGGAAATGGTTACGCGCCCCAAAAACTTATTCTCAAATAAGTGCAATATCAAATGTTCACACAATAAAAAACAAAAAAAAACTGATTAACAAAGTTTTTCTTATAATATAATGAACAAGATTCTCTTCAAACCCAAGGGCCACAATTAGCAAAATGACGGCAACAATGACATTAATGGTGATGAAGTGATGCTAACAATAACCCTCCACATCATACTAATACTAAATAAAAAAACAAAGATAATAAATAAATGATAACAAAAGTAATACAAATATATTCATTAATTTCCACTCAATTCCCACATCAGATAGGTAAATCAATCAGTGCATAAAAAAATTTATGTGTCTATTTAAAACTATGGCACCTGTAGAAAAAAATATCCATCTGCAAAATCAGCCTTTCTATAGCAAAGCAAACTGTGCTTGATCAAGAAAAATCAATAAAAATAAATTAAGAACATCCAGGTTCATTACAATATAACTTTCATTCTATACAAACTATTATCATAGCTGCAGAAGTGAAGATACTTTAACAACTCTCACTCCCTATTAATAGTCAAAAGTTTCATAAATATCATAGAGGGAAATTAAATTTCTTGCAAGGAGTATAATTCATCCCATAGGTAGATAAAGTGCATTCATTTCAGTTATCACTATAATAACTGAAATTTTCCACATTTGGCAAAGAAACAAAAACAACGGTAGTATAAGATCATAAACTGTGAAAGGCCCTGAAAACATTGGTAGACAGATTTGAAACTGTAAAAGGCTGTGAAACCTCAAAAATGTTCAAGTGTTGTAAACCAACAAATGGCCATCAAAGATATTTTGCCCACAACAATGTTTACATTTCTATGTGCTATCATGGAAACATTCCCTATAATTAATCACCAAACACTAGCTTTCACAAGAATTCTAGTATCTAACTAATCCTCTTTGTGATAATTAAGAACCAATTTAAAAGATTATCTACAACAATTTCATACACAGGAAACATACCTGTTTCATAGCATCATCTTTCTATGGTAAATATTTAACAACATCTGCAGTGATTTTTAAAATGTGACTTTCTTCTCAAAGTTGTATTGGTTATGTTTTTTTCCAAATTCACTTGAAACATTGTGCTCTATGATGGAATGCCTAGTATTACATCTCATGACATAATGGGGTAGTGTCAAGTGATCAGAGCAACCTAAGTGCCTTTAGCACTTCAGAAAAGGTCAAACTTTCATTATATATATTCTGGCTGGACAGAGCTTAATCCAGTTTCCTATCATCTCTATCTTGCTAGGATTTATAGTGAATGTTTGTTGGCTTTTTCTGGGGCCCCAGAGACTTGATGGTCAGTGGCAGACACTAAGGTGTGGCACAGGTAGCCTAATGGCAGATGTTCATGACTATCTATTTTATTATCAAACAGGCACATGAATAAAATTCCTATATTCACTATATACCTACAATGTACCTCATAAATAAGTTCAAATACAATGTAGAGGACATATTTTAGGAAGTTAAATTAATGTATTTACCTCTATATGACCATATCAGTATAGCATATAGAATGGGCTTTCATATCCCATACAGTGGGAATTTAATTTACTTTATAAAAGTAGTATCTAAAGTAACAGGATATGCATATACATGAGGTTCTCTTATTCTAGAGGCCATAAATCTAAACAAATGTTTAAGTATATAATGAAGTGCAGGTGCTAATGAAAGGTAGCATAAATATTTTGTATGTGAATCTGAGATTTGTAATATGTTTCAGGATGTAAGTCCTCTGTATACTACACACACAAAATAATTATAGAAATAAAATTGAAACATCTAGTAGGAAAAGCAGAAGTGCTATCAGCTGCTATAAGCAATATCATGGAAGGATATGACAAACAGATAAAATAACAAGAAACAAATAACAAATGTTAACCTTAAAGCAACAAGGTATCAAAGGCCAAGCACAAACAGTACCAAGATATGTATACTGAATACTATCCAACTGACAGACACATTGCATTCTTGAGCTATCATAACAACAAAAAGAAAAAAAAAAATCTAACTAAGACAGAATAGACACCTGTTCTTCATAAGCTTATTCCTTACACTGTCACGCTATCTGTATACAAAAGACTACTCACTCATGCGTTTGATGAAAACTATGGCTAAGCATATATCAAACACATTTATAAATGTGCTTGCAAACCTATGTATATGTTTGTGCACAAACTAGGATTGAAATGCAATTATTTCACGAGTCAGTGGATGAAACAGGACTAAAATATAATTATTTTTCATGTGTTTCGATTTTTGAGATAGAGGTGATGTACCTGTATTTAGAATATCTAAAGGATTGACTCATTTTCAGTTTAATGGCTAATAAACAATTGCAAATAATGAGCTCACTGTGCAAATGTTGCCTCATAAATTTATGTAATACTTTTGACTTATCGATATTCCTTGGCATTTTGCAGCATATTTAATACATCACCATACATCACCAGATATTTTGTGCACCTTAAGTTCAAACATTTAATGGTAACATCAAGAATCAACAAAGAACATTGTCAAACAAACAAAACCATGAGGTAAAGCCATATTTCAGTATACGAAATACCTTCTCGGTTAACAGTTGGGCAAGAGCAGTTGGACAAGTAATTTTCAATGACTCTGCAATTCAACT
>BOPN01002251.1:67558-70058 GCA_017312705.2 Penaeus japonicus
TTATAAATGGAACTGTTCAAACCAGACCAATACAATACTGCCCTTGCTGGCAATGCACTCCAAGCAGGGAATTCAGAAAGAATGCTTATCTCTGCAAGGATAGAGTGAGGGGGTAGAAAACTGTTTGTAGTGCTGCAACACAAAGAGAAAATATGCCAAAACTACATCCTGAAGAGGAAAGCTGTTACATTCACAAGGAAACATAGCAGTTCTGTTACCTTCATTTACACCTAATGCAGGTTTTACCAAAGTACCACACTTGGAAAGGAGCTGTTGGTATAAAAATGCACAGTTTATCTATCAAACACTATTATACTTATAGCATCAACAGCTAAGCTTGAACAACAGCAGACTTCACTAACATGTTTACAATCTATTTAATGCTGCAGCCATGACTTCCGGTGGATTTGTGGAATGTTGGTAACTGGTGATTGCTATATTGGTTTGGCACACTAGCAAGGCCCTGCCGTAGCATCAAATGTTTAACATTGAGCACAGAGGTAAATATTATAATTGGTACCACAACTCTGGAGTCATATAATGTTAAACCAACAAATTGCAATAAAGCTCAACTCTATCTGTTAATTTTGGCCTTGAAAATTGGTGGTAAAGCATTACATATTTACTTTTCCATACATGGCAAGCAATCTGATGCAAACTTTAATGCAACTGAAAATGCCCAAGAATTTGCTACAAAGGAATCCAAACAAGAGTTAACAAAGACAGGATATGGGTTGGGCTTGCATCTGTGTATGCATTTAATGGTTTGATTCCTTGAGGTGCAACGTATAAAATAGACTAGAAGAGAAAAGAAGAGATAGGAAGAGGATAGAAAAAAAATGTGTGCAAGTGTGAGGGAAAATACTGTACTTTGAATGTTAAATGATGAAAACAGATAGAAGTGGTTTATTATTATGATTATTATTGTTTTTTTGTTTTTTTTGCATTACCCAAATTTACAATACTGATAACAGCTTGTAAAGGATTGATTATTCCTGGCCTGTCCATCTCATTGTGCAGACTGACATTCTTTTTTTTTTGTGCAAGCTCTGGTTAGCCTTAATTAATAGATGCAGTTAATGGCTATCTGTCTGAGCAAATTGGCACATGTTTACCAGCAAGGCTTCCTATCCTCATTTGAATTATTCTAAGAATAACCATCTGGGATGAAGAAGAGAGGGGGGAAGAGGACGAAAAGTAGAGAGAGCTGTAGGTAAATGTACATGTTTGTGTGAAGTTAGCTTAGGCTATGAAGAAGCATCACCCTATACAGTTAATGCATGAAGGCATACCTATGAATCATAATGGCTCAGTTTTCTATGATAATAGTAAATATGCAACCAAGGTCAATGTCATTTTGGCACCCTCAAGTGTTCATGGAATTACAAATCCACTTTTTTATGTTGGGAGAGCAGCCACATGACCACAGTGACTCAAGCACACAACACTGGTGACCGAGGTATACCGGATGCCATTATGACTAAGACAGGACTCAGAATACTGCTGAGACTTCTGCAATCAGATGGCTATACCTGGCAACACTGACAGATATGGATGCCTTTTGCTGTTCAGACCCACTTCTCAGTGTAAAAGTTTGAACATGTGCATGAACATATTGCATACGAGACCAAACATGATGCCTTCATTCAGTATAATACAATACACTGCATAGGCTCACGATCACCAAGACAAAAGAAAAAGAAAAAGAAAAAAATCTTGGGAACACCATCAGCCTATGTAAACTGTACATTGTTTAAGTTTGACGTCTCCACATAGGGGTAACGTATGGACGTCTGAGTCAGTCTGAGTATCTTTCCCTTTGTTACAAATGTAAGTGTTGTTTACTTTGAGCTATAGGTCGATACAGCAAGCTTTGGACACCATCAGCTGTGGGCATTAAAAGCTAGGATTACCTGCAGAGATTTGTATCATCATGTTCCAAGATTACAATGACTGGCTTTGATAACTTAATGAGCCATGGACATGAGCGTCAACAGAGAGAGTTTGACATACCGAAGTTTAAAGCTTGCAATAACTCCATGGACCTGTCACAGTTCACTCTGCAGCTATAATTAAGCTCATTCTTAATGACCCATTCATGAACTGGTGCAAGCTTAAACATCTTCAGTAAGGTTACAAATGCTGGTTTTGTACACATGCCAGGGGCATAAGCACTAGTTATAGAAACCATGGGTATGATCAGAAGTTACGACCTGATACACTGAACAGGCTTTAGACACCATGAGAGGGAAAGGTAATGGCAATTTGATACCTCTGGTCAGGGTCATCATTCTTTGTCTGGACTTCATGAATGTGGGTTCGAAGAACTGGCTTTGAACTCTGTAAACCCAAGTTGCGCCTATAGATTTTCAAAAACTCCACTAGACAGGTATCTAATGAGTGGGTTTTCAAACTACTACAAGCCCGGATAATGTTTTAATGGTGTTGGACACCACATGCCAGGCGGAGATTTGCACACCATGAGCTAGGGTGATAGTGC
>BOPN01002251.1:80058-85058 GCA_017312705.2 Penaeus japonicus
ATATATATATATATATATATACATATATACATATAATAATAATAATAATAATAATAATAATAACAATAATATGGGGTAAATAGGTGAAGTCAGATTGGGAGTTTCATTGACTTCTTGTGATACCATCTAAATGTAAAAATAATAAAACAATCCCATAGTGTACTCTACATGTATACAGTCATTCACTTCTGTGTATTGTTTGTGCAAATAACCAATATCAAACCAAAAGCATTTAATCTATTCATATATATTTTGTACTTCAATGATAATGTTAAGATTTCAACAAATTTACATTATTTAAATACTCTAAACTTTATATTTCTACACAAAATATATCCAATACCTACTCATACCATTTCATTACACATCTAGAATGACAAAGTTCCCTCTTCAAACCTGGAAATCCTTGCAACTTTGCATAATCTTTCTCAATCTACATAGGTAGCCCTTTAAATCCTCCAAACTAGTACAAAGTAAGTGATTCTAACCTCTCCATACCAATTTCATATTAATCAACCTAAAATCTGATTAAAAAATATTCCCTTCCAATGCCATGGGACCGTCATACAAGTAACATGTAAATTAACTAAAGCACCAACAACTTATATCCACATGGGTTTTAAAATTCTCCAATCATATTGCCCTGCTGAATATTCCCTAATAACTGCATGTCATTCTCCTAAATTACCTCCTAATGGACCTAATTACCCATAATGCATTGATCACAAAGATACCTTTCAAAACTTCTGATACTTTACAATAACGTACATAGGGCTGTAGGTCTTCAATTTTTTTAAAAACCTAAGTCACATTTATTTATATCCAGGTTTTTAAAAACCATCCTCAATACACCAATTATACCAATGTACAGGGAAAAAATTATAACAACAAAATACCGACCTTTTACTGCTTTCTCCAAGTCTTCTGACGTATGGAGGATATTGGCTCTGACCAGCTCGAGAGGCCCCGGTCGCTGGCATAGGTGGTCACTTATGGCATCTGCTATTCTGGCTCTTTTCAGCTGTTTCTGCTTCTCCACTAGTGATGGGTCAATGTTGCCAGGTGCATCTGTAACCAAGAGTAAATGAAATGATAACTAAAGTGCTTAAATATATAATTTAAAGTCATTAACATTATCAATCACAACACTTAATTTCTGGCTAACCAAACCTAAACATTACAATCTATATTCCCAAATATAAGTTATATACTTTTTTTCAGATATCTATATCAATAATAATAACAATACATAATAATTACACAACCCCTTACAAATATTCCAATACATCAAATGGAATAAGAAGACAGCCACGAACCTTCTAAAATATGTTGTCTTACAAGTTCCTCTCTGTCAGGTCTCCGCTGCATTTTCTGCTTGAGAATGTCATGTTTCTTTGCCATGTCTAGCTTCTGACGCTGCTCATAGAATGCAGCTGGAGTATTCATAGCTGTTGATGAAAAATAAAATTTAAAAGTTGAAATCAAAGCTGATGGATATCAACATTCATGTAAAGAGAATGAAATCTATTACATAACATAAAATCTCTAAAACAATATATAGAGTGAATACAAATATAAGTCACAACAATCAGATCAAACCCCCAGGAAAAACTTACGAGGAATAACTCCACGGCTCACCAAATCCTCACGAGGCCGCCGCAGCATCAGCTTAACTTTCAGGGCTGGAAGAGAATGACAGTTTAATGGATATAGACAAAATATTCAGTAAATCATGTGATAAACGTATTTAATTCACTCAACCCATACATTAAATACAAGAACACTGCAATTTGTATGTAACAAATATGTGCCACAATATATGAAAGGAATTAAGGAGAATCAAATTTGTTTGATATACAAGAGAGAGAAAGTGAGAAAGAGAGAGAAAGAGAGAGAAAGATAGAGAGAGAGAGAGAGAGAGAGAGAGAGAGAGAGAGAGAGAGAGAGAGAGAGAGAGAGAGAGAGAGAGAGAGAGAGAGAGAGAGAGAGAGAAAATCATATACACAAATATGTATATATATATACATACACACAAACATATTTAATAATAATCCCTGTAACAGGATTTTTATAATATTAAAAATAAGATAAAGAAAATAAAGAAGAGAAATAATAAGCCATACCTTGTAATAACCCAAGGAGAAGTAATGATAGAGTAATGAAAATAAATTGACTTATTCCTGAACCTTGACTACATATTCATGACAGAATGCTTTTGAACTATATATTAGTAACCCTTTATATATCTATTGATCTATATGTCAAGTTCCTTCTATTTAGCTCATAAAATGCCTGTTCCTAATTAATTGGGTGGATTTTCATTCGCATATAACCACTAACATTACCATAAGGGCTGTTAGATTGGCTGGATGAATTTCCATTATCAATATATATCAGAACAGTTTTACTCTTTCTACAATGTTTATGTATGAAGAAATGGGAGTGACAGGGATTTAATTTGAAGTAAAAAGCAGCTGAAATGGTTGATAATCTACATCAACAAAATTTCAAAGCACCATGTAATCTAGAGAATGGTCTGAAACCATGTTTGAAACCTTTTATCACAGAAAATAAAACCTCACTACAGAAATATCCCCTCCCCCCTAAATGCAAATCCACTGATCCATTTTCTGGTCATCATAATCTCATTTAGGCCTGAATAAACAAACACAATATTTGCATGAGGATTAACACATTATTAATTTATCACTGTGCAAGGGAGGGAGGGCGGGAAGAGGCTGGTGCTCTAGTTAAATCAACTAATACCAACTCACTCCATTTCCTCAGTTTGATAATAGACAAAACATGAAAACCCATTACTAATAAGTTCCTCATTCAGTAACTTTAAGCACAATGACCACTTACCTACATCATCAAGGTAGAAAATGTAGTTTGGGCAAGGGTAGGGGATTAATGAACCACCCTTATGCAGTTCAAAAACCTCCAAAATGCTCATCATATTTAATAGGCGGTATCTCTTCCTATTATCCCTTGGCAGAATATGTATTGGCAGTTCAAATCCACTGGTTACAAACTGCCCCATTTAAGTACCATTGCTATTTAACCAACCATCAACACTAACACGGCACAGACAGAAGCATTTTGTCACGTTCCAAGATATAACTCTGATATCATTTAAATGCAAAGATCACCATGTTTTCAACTCTCTATATAAATGTGTCTGAAGTCTAATGACACTCCTTACATTATCTAGGGCTTTGATATCACAAAGTATGATCGTCAATGGGTCATGTCAGTGTGACTTCAGGTGAAACTAAACTTCAAAGAAAGCCGAGTGAAGGAGTGAGACCCGAGCTGCCAGACAGGAAGGGAAGGAGATTAGGCTGACTATTTATCTACATTTCATAACACTTAGTTTGTGCTCTTGTTTAATTTAAATCTTTCAAAACAAAACATCCTATTCTTGAGTGTGAGAGGGAGGAGGGAAGGGGGGAAAGAGAGGGAGAGCGGGAGAGCGGGAGAGAGTGAGAGAGTGAGAGAGAGAGAGAGAGAGAGAGAGAGAGAGAGAGAGAGAGAGAGAGAGAGAGAGAGAGAGAGAAGAGAGAGACAGAGAAATAAAGAAAAAGAAAATGAAAGAGAAAAAGAGAAAGAAAGAGAAAACGAGAAAAAAAGAGAAAGAGAGAAAGTATGTAAATGAAAAAAATCAAAACTCAAATCTGCTACAGTCACTAAGCAACCTAACCAAAGAGAAAGAAATATCCACTTACATTCTTTATTCTTGTTCAGCATCTTGCCCTGCAGAGGTGAATCGTCCACTTCACACTTGGGTGGGGATAGTGGGATGAATGGGGGCTGCGATCCCCCCCCACTACTGCTATCCGCCATCTTGCTAAGGTCGTTCAAATTGCAATCCTGAAAATTTAATAGGAGGAGAGAAAAGGCATGTTAGAAATCAGGAGAATAAAGTGGAGGAAATTTTCCTTTTCTTTATAACAATCTAGTAGTACCTCAGATGATTGGGATGATTAATTGAACATTCATGATGGGACATATTGTGTTGGATTTTATAAATAGTCTCCAACGCTAATGACAGACATTCATCACGTGATGAACAATAAGCAGTGGCAAAAAAAGAGACAAATAAAAGTGCTCTAGATTCCTCTAATCTAAACTGATGAAACATATGCATCCAAGATAGTTATTATTGCCAATAATTATTTAAAAGAATATTAATTTCAGATAATGATTTGATATATGGATGGAGTACTGAATTGCTCCACTATAAAGCCATAATGTACTAGCCACAATACTATTACACATTCATAAAACATAATGTTGTCCTACAATAAGTCAATAATAATTTGATATTCAATAATTTACATAGAAAATGTGTATGTCAATAATGATCATTGAATGAATGACTGACTTATCACAAGAACTAGTGCATTATCAAAACAGTTTTAACATTGTCTGAACAAGTGACTTTTTTTTATTTTTATTTTTTATTCATTTTGATAAAAAGCTATCCTTACCTTTCCCTATGTCCACCTGATGACAAGACTAATTTATGAAACTAAGTGAATGGACTATGAGACATAGTATAAGTATAATAAAATGGAAAATAATACCCATAATACCACACAAAGTCAAAACATACAGACAATGATAACACCTTATAAATCTAATGACTCAAAATACACTGTTAACACTCACTCTCAATAGATGAGACTGCTCTATACAACACACATCCTATTGTAGAATGACAAACCACAAATACCACTTTTTAAATTCACTGAAACTGTCAACTTGGGTCTTACCAACATGAACTTCATGACTGGATGATAAACAGACATTGGCTGCTTGTAAAGATAAGACAATTTTGTTAGTGATGGAACTTATCTATCAAAGAACTCACTGCTGATTAAATATATACATAAAGTGCATAATCTTTATAATTTCCTCAATCTTTTCAATCAAACCAATCAACGCACACACACACACACAAATAAATAAACTCGCCAAGATCACGGAGACAGGAG